>PKMM01002380.1:538397-573706 GCA_002933915.1 Eutrema heterophyllum
AAAAACGTTTTTATTTAATTATAATTTTTTAAATACTAACAAAATCTAAAAACCCTAAATCAAAAATGTTTATAACCTAAATCTAAACTCTAAATTACAAATAATTCTTTTCTAACAATTCTAATCAAACAAACAACCTAAATCTAAAAATTATTCCATTCTAACAAACACTAAAAATTATTCCAACCTAAAACTAACAAGATTTACACAAAAATTAACAAGATTGAGAGACTTACATGTTTGGATCCATGGAGGAAGGAAGATTTGAGGATTGAGATGTTGTTTTGTGAAGAAATTGCAAGAGAGAGAGAGAGAGAAATCGAGAGAGTTTTCGCGGAAAAGAGAGAGAGATAAGGAAAAAATGAGAAGAAAAGCCGACGGTTTCTAAATTTATATCGATTTCCGACGGACATATCCGTCGGAAATCCGTCGGTTCGTTTAATTTTTTTTCATTTGGGCAGTTCAGTTTCCCGCGGTTTCGAAAAAAACTAAATCCGACATGTTTCACTCAAAAACTAAGTTTCTACATGTTTCACTCAAAAAATAGTAAATTCATCAATGTTAAAGACTTTGAATGAGTTTATAACTTATACAACATCAAAACCTATACATTTCACATAAACCAACTATACCTTATACTATAACTTATACAAACACTTCTATCAAATTTTATAAATTCTATATAACACATTTTTTTGAAATATGAGATGTTCAACCTATTCTATATACATCATACAAGTGTTTGTAAAACAATTTCCACAAAAAAAAACCTATACCATATACCCTAAACAACATTTTTCAAAATATCTCCGACGGATATGGAGATTGAAGGTGTAAAACACGATAAAAACGTGTTTAAAACCTTATACTTAGTAATCCGTCGGAAATCCGACAGAAATTTCCGACGAAATGAGTTACCCCGGCTAAAACTGAAACCCCGGGTACTGAACCCCTCGGCAAAAACTGAACGCCTCGACTAAAACTTAATCCGTCGGAAATTTCCTATGGATTTCCAACGGATTAAGTTACTCCGGCTAAATCAAATGTCTAAGTTTTTTTTTTGATTTTCGGATTTGTTACACATAGTAAATCAAATGTCTAAGTTTTTTTTTTGATTTTCGGATTTGTTACACATAGTAAATCAAATGTCTAAGTTTCTAGTTCCACATAATTAATATATTACACATTACACTTCAAATACAAGTACATATTTTACAATGCAAAGTTTATAATTAAAACTACTCCGAATCTGATGATGAGTAATATGATTCTGCTGAATCGGAAGTTTCACCAAATTCGTCAAATTCTTTCTCTGAATCCTCAAATACCCGATCATCGGCATGTACGGTGAAATCAACAACAAGGTCGACCTCAAGGGAATGGTCGATCGAACCTAAACCAACAGAGTTTTGCTGGAGGGGTTCATGATCGGACATCCCATGAACCCTACCTCTCGGGTTTATCGATGTGACTGTAATCCACGGGTCTTGCTTGTTTGTCACTCGATGATAGGGAATATAGCATACCTACACCATGTAATAAAGTCATATAACAATTTAGACACGGTAATGCAAATAAATTAACATAAAAGAATAAAACTAACCTGGTCTGCTTGTGAAGCAAGTACGAATGGCTCGTATTTCTAGAGTCGCCTTCTGCTATGTAATGATGTAACACCAAATAGGTTGTGTCGCACACCGCTTCCTACTAATGGGTCGTTCCAGTCGCATAAAAATGCAACGCATTTCAAACCGAGCATTCTCGGGTACTGAACATCGAAAATCTCACGTACGACACCATAGTATGAAAGATCACCGGACTGAGTAGATACACCGTAATCTGAAGTTGTCGCACTCCTATCATCCCGAAGAATCTTAAAAGCGTACCCCCGTGTGCTATACATAACATGTGACTGCACGTTTGCTAGTGGAAAGCGCGAAATTTCTTCTAACCACGTGGGAAGCTTTGTCCGTTAGCCTTCTCTGTCGTCACCTGCAAGAATAAATTAAAAATGAGTAAAAGAAATCATTCATTATATATGAAAGTTTAAACAAGGCAATTAAAATACTTACATAATCTCTTAACCAACATCCGAACTCTTCCTGTTTGAGCTCGATTAGCTCGTCCTCTGTTTTGTTCGGAAATGAAAAACGTTGATAAGCCATATACAAGTTGTGACATTGAAGTGATCATCACGTTAATATATATATATATATATAAGCAAGGACCTAATAAGTAATTAATAATTTGGTTCAATTTAATACCTCTCATATTCTTCAATACCGTCGCAGTTTGTGAGAATATACATATGCAAATGATCCCGCTCCTGCGATGAAAGTCTCCGCTTCTTGCCTTTTCCACTAAGTCGTCCAATCTCTAAGAATATATGAGGAACATCGACCGGATATAAAGGTACTACGCCTCCGTCATCATGTCGAGCTGCTCTACGACTCTTCGTTTTGACTTGTGATGGAAAGTAGAACTTGGCAAAATGTGAAGTTTCTTCATTGATACTCTGTGCGACAATAGAACCCTCCACTCTGCTCAAAATTTTCACCTTTTTATTTAGATGAAACATATACCGTTCGAAAGGATACATCCAACGGTACTGAACCGGGCCTCCAAGCTCTGCTTCTCGAGGGAGATGAATTGTTAGATGTTCCATAACATCAAAGAAGGAAGGCGGAAATATCTTCTCCAAATTGCAAAGGATTACATGTATATTATCTGCAAGATTGCGGATACCGTCTAATGTAAGAGTGCGAGAACATATATCTCAGAAAAAGGCACCAATCCCTGCAAAATATGGATAACAAATGAATAATTAAATACTAAAGTATATATTGTGTAAAATATTAACAAAAATAATTTAATGATTGTACCTGCAATTGCTTCGTGGACATTACGTGGTAGAAGACATGCAAAGGCAAATGGAAGGAGGCGCTGCATCACCACATGGCAATCATGACTCTTCATCCCAGTAAACTTCTCTTCTCCATGATCAACGCAGTTCCGAAGGTTAGATGTATATCCATCCGGGAATCTAACACTTTCGGCAATCCAGTCAAAAAACGCGGCCTTTGAAGGTTCATCCAAACGAAAAGCCGGGACCGGAGGCTTCCCGTTCCCTGTCACATGTAGTGCTCTACGAGAACAAATGTCTGGCAAGTCCAATCTAGACTTCAAATTGTCCTTCGTCTTCCCTTGGACATTGAGAACGGTGTTCATAATGTTGTCGAAAAAAATATTCTCAATGTGCATGACATCCAGATTATGCCTCAAAAGATGGTCCTTCCAATAAGGCAAATCCCAGAAAATACTTCTCTTGTGCCAATTATGTACGTTGCCACAACCATCAACAGGATGATGCCCGTTACCACCACAATCAACCGTCTGATCTGCATCAAAGTCTCGGAACTGATCTAACAAATACTGTCCATCTAACTCAGGAGGTGGACCATCAATTACTTTCCGGTTCTTCCTAAACAATGTGGTGCTCCGACGATAAGGATGATCGCTAGGTAGGAATCGCCTATGACAATCAAACCAAGAGGTTTTGCGTCCGTGCTTCAATTGGAACGCATCTGTGTTATCTTGACAGTACGGACACAATAACCTTCTGTGCGTTGTCCATCCTGATAACATGCCATATGCTGGAAAATCGCTAATAGTCCACATAAGTACCGACCGCATGACGAAATTCTGCTGACAAGAAACATCAAACGCCTCAACACCTTGGTCCCATAACATCCGCAACTCATAAATCAATGGCTGCAAAAACACATCAAGTGATCTCTTCGGATGCTCTGGTCCAGGAACGAGAATGCTAAGGAACAAGAACTCCCGTCTCATGCACAAAGATGGCGGCAAATTGTAAGGTGTTACAATTACTGGCCACAAAGAATATTGTCTGCCGTGCTTTCCAAAAGGGTTGAAACCATCGGTACATAATCCAAGGTATACGTTCCTCGCCTCATACGCAAAGATGGGATACATAGATTGAAAATGTTTCCATGCTTATGCGTCTGACGGATGGGCGATTTCTCCATCTGTTGTATGCTCTGCATGCCATCTCATTGCTCCCGCTGTGCGCTCTGACTGATATAACCTCTTCAATCTCTCTGTTAACGGCAAATACCACATCCGTTTATATGGCACTGACACTCTTCCGCCTGTTTCCTTATACCGAGGTTTGCGACAAAAACGGCATGTCGAACGGTCTGCGTCATCTCTCCAGTAGAGCATACAGTTGTCAAAGCATACATCTATCATCTGATACGGCAATCCTAGACCTTGAACAAGTTTATGTATCTCATAGTATGATGCCGGTGCAAGATTATCTTCTGGCAAAATGTCTTTCACAAATCAGCGATTGCATCAACGCAATCCTCACTCAAATTGAAATCAGTCTTTATACCCATCATCCTAACTGCAGTTGATAAAGGGGAATGTCCACCTCTACACCCATCATATAACGGATGTTTAGCAGCGTCTAACATATCAAAGAATCTCTGAGCTTCTAAGTTAGGTTCTTCTCTTTTATCTCCATACTCAGCAACCGATGGTATACTTTCACGAAATGCATCGTTCACCATCTGAACATGACCTACGGTACTTTCTACTTCCATTGCAGGTTCTTCTAAGCTAGCGTTATCCCCAATATATTGTTCACTAGTACTAACATAATTATCCACCATTGTATGATTTTCTCCGTGATAATACCAAATCTTGTAACCCGGCATAAACCCATGACAATACAGGTGTGACCATACTTCATCTATCACGATTAATCTACGATTCCCACAATTGGTACAAGGGCAGTAGATTTTACCGGTTTTTTTGGTTTTCTTCTACGTACCCACAAATGCCATGAATTCCTGCAAACCTTATTTGAATTCCTCCGTAACTAGGCCCGTGTCCGGAATTTGATGAGGCTTGTCCATCCATGATCTGAAGAAGACAGTTTCGTAAGAAATTAGATAAGAGAGGTTTTTTTTGTTGTGATTGTAAATGAGAGGGTGGATACGTTTTTATAAGGAAAATTGTGCGTGTTTTCCGACGGATACAACGTAGATATTATCGATGTCGGCAACGATGTCGGCAAGGTCAACATCTGTCGAACATCTGTCGGAATTCGTCCGACGGATTAATGGCCGTCGGAAATGGCCATGTTTTCTTGTAGTGAATGAATGATCCTTAGTCACGATTCTCATCTTGCTAAGCATCCATAAACATGTTTAGAAATCTTCTAGACAGTTTACCAAACCTCTCTCAAGTGTAATTTGTCCATGATCTAGAAATTGAGTAGCTAGTTCAATCCTAGCTTTAAGACCACTTTTAAACATGAGAATTTCTATAATCTTGCTCCAAACATCAAAAGATCATCATATATCCCTCTAAATCAACTATTCCCACAATCCATAATTAAACTACTCACACATAACTAAATCATAAAAGAAAGATTCATGGACAAAAATAAGACATAGTAAAAATAAGAAGATTGATGGAAGAAAAGTAAGAAAATCTTCACTAAAATGGTGTAGATCTTGAAAGATTCATGAACACAAGAGGAGAGAGGAGAGAGGAGAGAGGAGAGAGTTTTACTTAAACAGTAAAAAGAAGCAGATATGATCTTCTTTTCGTCAGTGGAGAGTCCTCCTCTTTTTTCTCCATTACTTAGTGTGATATTTCTACAAAAAGGGAAGAGACCCACAGTCAAGTGCAAAACTCGTAGCACAATCTTGATCGGTTTGGAGGATCGGTTTGGAACCGATCGGGCTTGATATTTTTTTGGGATCGACCTTGGCGATCGGTTTCAAACCGATCGCACGTTGATTTTCGCTCCTCTTGCTCCTCCTTCGATCTCTGCTATCTTTCTTCGAACTCCAAGCATCTTCTTTCATCCAAGCTGATCCAAGTCACTTCCAAACACCTGAGAAAGGCTTCAGCAAGCCAAAAAGAACACAAAAACAACCTAGGACATCTAAAATGGAATGAGACTCGTTTTGGACCTAAATGCAATATATATACAATGAAAACTAGATGAAACACAAATAAAACAAAGGAAAATATGAGACTCAAGGTGGTAAAATACAGTGATATCAACTCCCCGGACTTGCCTTTTGCTTGTCCTCAAGCGAAAAAGCAAAGTAAGCCAAGAAGAGAGGTTTGAAGACGGGGACTCATATCCAAAAGGAAACACACGAAACTTTCAACTCAATGTCCTTAGGTAAAAATGTCATGATGCTAAAATCGCTTATACTCTCACGAACTTCTCCATACCTATCGCAACTCGAATCTTTTACTCAAATGCATAAAACTTCAAGATCTACAAGCATTCCTATCAACCAACTCTTTAACATTCATTTAGATATTTTCAAGTGCGGTTTCGCAAAAGGGAATCTAAAGCATTCTCAATCGGTTTTGGTGGAAAATGCTTGAAAGCATAATGTATGAGGAGGTTCAAATTTTTGGGTGACTTACTCTCACAAAAGCGCAATGCATGACAATACAAAAATGCAAGGAAGGAATGGAACAAAGATGCATCAAAGAATATCTTCCATCCTATCCTAGCTTTCTAATCTCTCGTCTTAAGCTCATTGCCTCGCAATTTCTTATCACGTAAGTAAAACCCAATGCCCTTTTGGCTAGATATACACATTGTTCATAACCTCATTTCTTTCTCTTTTTGTTAACACTCTAGGAGAATTTCTTCTCTTAGTTTAAACTCTTATTCTCTTTCTTTTCTTTATTAATCGGGAGTTTATAGACAACTTTGAATACACTTTTATTTCCTAGATTTTCTCGCTTGCTTTTCTCTTTTCTTTTCGCACCTTAGGTTCTTTCTTTACCCTTTACCCGATTTTCTCTCACCATCTCCCTCACTTCACTCACCATTCATTCCAACTTATCTTAACCATTCTATTTCCCAATTCCCAAGTCATTCGTCTAAGGAAGATAAGCCTTGTCGTTCCTTTCTCTTACAAGATTTTTCAATTGTATGCATTTTCAAGAAAAAAGGCCTCACTCACAAATATCAAGGGTTTGAAACAATTGGCTTAGGTGACAGGTGGGGAACTACCCTAAAAATGAGGATAGCTACTCGAATTAGCACAAGAGTGGCAAGATGGATAAGAAAATTCGAGTATATATATTAAGACCATGAGAATGCATTTCGAACCCTTTGGCGAGACAATTAATGTTCAAGTTAGGTTCCAAATAAATAGAGTTGGAATCAAATCACAACAAGCTTCATCCTAATCAAAGACAAGCAAGCCAAGAGATCAAAGCATGGATTTTCCAATTTTTTGAAGCGGTTCATGCATCATAACATGTTTAACAAGAGCAATGTTTTCAAAGTTCATGTATTTAATCATTGTCCCATATGCAAATGAATGCAATCCTACATGTTTCTAGATTCAATCCTATTAAAAATGAAGAATGAAAAATCAAATTCTAAATGAGAAAGAAGATTTTCGTTTTTTTTTTTTTGTTGAAAATGATGCAAATGCAAAAATAAAAATAAAACAAAACTCAGATTAGTACTCTCCCCTGGACTTGAATTACACCGTCTCGGTGTATCACAAGCTCGAGAAATATCACAAAAGAAATTAAAATGAAAATCCAAAATAAAAAGGAAAACGTCTTGAAATAGAATTTCTCACAATGTTTTTGACTTCTCTTTTTGTTTCTAGGCTTGGTGGGATGTGCTTGGGCGCTCCTCGGGGTTGTTGGACTCAGTCTCCTCGTTCGGGTTTGTCTCCGCGTCGTCTTCATCGTCCGAGGAGACGTAGTTGGGTCGTTGTAGCTTCTCGAGCTTGCGGAAGAGCTTTGAAAAGAGCTTCTTTTGGACCTTGTTGATCTTCTGCTGCATCTTGTTGATCTTCATCTGCATCTTGTACGCTTGATGAATCACCTTCTCCCTCTTTGTCTTCGGGTTGAAATCGATCTCGGGAAGCTTGTAAAGATCGTTGCTTGATGCATCACCCATTGGAGTGTCTCCGTCTATAGCATGTTGTTGCTCTTCGTGGTCTTGGATAATGACATCAAGAAACTCGTCATCTCGCAGCCTGAAATCAATGTCTTTCAATCCCAAAAGTGTAGTTCTCGTGGTGTTTGGCAACTTGTAGGTTCTCGCCTTTTCGCTCGAGTCGTTCAACTTGTAGATGAACTCCGTCTTGTCGTTGCCTCCTTTCAAGAACCATGATGTGACGAGGTAGTCGTGGTCGAGGTAGGCTCGGGTAGTGTTCAGTCCATAGCGACGTAGGTCGACTCTCGCTTTTGTTAGGAGCGGTGTAAGGAACCCTCCTAACCATAGATTTGGCTTTCTTCGCCGTCTTAGCCCAAGTCCTGAAACTCACGAGTCGTGTCGCTAGGAGACTCCCGTAGTTCACATCATCACCCAACTCGTCGTCAACGGGATCTCCTTGTCCATCTCTCAACAAACCCTTAATCCCTTGGTAGATCAAACAGAGCTCATCTAATCTCACCGCTCCGGTCTCATGCCTCACATAGAAGGTGTTTGCTAGCAGTTTGCAAACATATTGGATCACTGGGTTCCTCACAGTAGTTATCTTCGCGTTGTGACTCGAGTAATTTCCTTCCGCAATTGTTCTCCACACTGCATTCGCAGCATACAACACCGGAAACTAGACCTGGTCGTTTTTCGCAAACCCGTACGCCTCACACACATCAAAGATGGACAACGCATACTCGTTGTCGTCCACCTTGAATCGAAGCATCTCCTCTCGCGCTTTCTTCTCCTTCGGGTCCTCGTAATCGACCATCACGGTTGCCAATAGATGCTTGACCGGTTTTTCGTATGTTGGAGCATCCATCCTCGTCAAAACTCCCATACCAATCGACTCCAAGAACGTACTCACGTCGTCCAATAATCCCATCCTCGCTAACACCTCGTGATCGGGAAACCTCGTCGAGTGGACCTTAAAGTTCTCAAAACACTCTAGCGATTTCTTCTCCTTCGCTGTCCATACCACATGGGCTAGCTCCCTCGTCTCGCTCCCACTCGATTCCCTCGCTCGTTTTGAATTTTTCCTCGTTAAATACCCCATTTGAACGTTTTTGTCCATTGTGGTTCTCGGCTTTGGTCCCATTTTCATGGGTAATCTTGATCGGTTTCAAACCGATCTGGGAAATCGATCGATCTAGGAATGCTTGGTCGATCCAGAAATGAGGCGCATAATTGGGGATCGGTTTCAAACCGACTTGGTAAACCGATCGAAAGCATCTTGCTCGTTTTCAAACCGATCGGTGAAACCGATCTAGCTTGTATGGACTTGTGATTTTTCCACGTTTTGATCCCGAACGTTCTCCTGCAAATCCCCATGCCATGTAACACCAGAACACACTAAAAAAAAGATGAAATTAAACTTAAAACAAACATATAAACATATTCACAAGAGATACCATGGGATTGCCTCCCAAGTGCGCTTGTTTTAAGTCACTAAGTTAGACTTTGTTGACGCCTCATGCGTTTTGGGGGTCGGAAAGAGGAATCATGGCATGTTCCTCGATCGTAACGTCTGCCAAGTATGGCTTGCAACGCTGCCCATTCACCGTGAAAACTTCCCCGGACTTGTTACTCAGTTCTATCGCTCGATAGGGGTGGACTTCCTTGTTCGTGAACGGTCATGACCATCTTGACTTTAACTTCCCGGGAAACAATTTCAACCTTGAGTTGAACAGCAGGACTAGGTCCCCGGTTTTGAAGTCTCTCTTCGGGATCTTTTTGTCGTGGAAGGCTTTCGTCTGTTCTTTGTAAATCCTTGAGCTCTCATAAACTCCTTGTCGGGTTTCCTCAAGCTCTTCCAATTATATCAACCTCTTCTCGGAGGCTGTCTTGAGGTCGAAGTTAAGGAGTTTGCTTGCCCACAACGCCTTGTATTCCATTTCCACCAGTAGATGGCATGACTTCCCGTAAAGAAGGTTGAACGGGGTCGTTCCAATCAGAGTCTTATAAGCCGTTCGACATGCCCATAGAGCGTCATCTATCTTTGTAGCCCAATCCTTCTTCATTTTTCCTACCGTCTTCTCCAGAATTGTCTTGATATGGCGGTTAGAAACTTCGACTTGACCACTCGTCTGAGTGTGGTAAGGCGTTGCAACCTTATGCTTGACGCCATGTCTTTTCAAAAGTCCTTCAAAGACTTTGTTGATGAAGTGGCTTCCTCCATCGCTTATGACTATTCGTGGAACTCCAAACCTTGGAAAGATGATGCTCTTAAACAATTTCACAACAACCTTAGCATCATTCGTTGGACTCGCTATGGCTTCCACCCATTTTGATACATAGTCAACCGCCACAAGGATGTATTGGTTGCCATACGAGGACGGGAATGGTCCCATGAAATCAATGCCCCATACGTCAAACCCTTCCACTTCAAGAATTGGGTTTTGAGGCATTTCGTTCATCTTGCTTATGTTTCCCTTTCTTTGGCATGCATCACACTTAGTAATGTAATCATAAGCATCTTTAAACATCGTAGGCCACCAGAATCCCGCTTGTAGAGCTTTTTGGACCGTCTTAAATGTTGCAAAGTGTCCTCCATAGTCGGATCCGTGACAGCGAAACAAAATCCCGGAAGTCTCCTCTTCCGAAATGCATCGTCTAAAGAGTCCATCGTTACAACGCCTATAGAGATAAGGCTCGTCCCAAAAGTAATGCCGAACATCTTTGTAGAACTTTTTCTTTGAATATCCTTGGAGACTTGGTGGTTCTCTCTCGCTTGTCAAAAACTTGACAAGTCAGCATACCAAGGCAAGCTAACTTCCATTGTATCCATTGACAGTATTTCCCTCATCATAAAATCTGCCTTGTGCAAAGCTCAGATCAAGTTCACTTGTTCTTCGGGCAGTGAGTCATCAATGGGGATTGTCTATTCGTTCCTCATCCTTGACAAATGATCAGCTACTCCATTCTGAATTCCCTTTTTGTCTTTGATCTCAAGATCGAACTCTTGTAACAAAAGAACCCATCTTAACAATCTCGGCTTGGCGTCTTTCTTAGCCAACAAGTATCTCAACGCAGCATGGTCAGTGTGCACAATGACTTTCGAACCCACCAAGTAGGATCGAAACTTCTTGAAGGAATAGACAATCGCCAAGAGTTCCTTCTCCGTTGTCGCATATCTCACTTGTGCATCGTCTAGAGTCCGACTCGCGTAATAGATCACATGGAGCTTTTTTATCTTTCTCTTGACCCAATACAGCCCCGACAGCGTAGTCACTCGCATCACACATCACTTCAAATGGTAAGCTCCAATCCGGTGGCTGTACAATAGGTGCACTCACCAAAGCATTTTTGAACTTCTTAAAAGCTTCATTGCAGTCTTCATCAAAGACAAAATCGACATCCTTGCATAAGAGCCTTGTGAGGGGTCTTACGATTTTTGAGAAATCTTTTATGAATCTTCTGTAAAACCTAGCATGCCCCAAGAAAATTCTGATTCCCTTGACCATTGATGGAGGTTCTAAAGTCACCATAACCTCAATCTTTGCCTTGTCAACTTCGATCCCATTTTCAGAAATGCGATGCCCGAGAACAATTCCGTTTTTCACCATGAAATGGCATTTTTCCCAATTTAGAACGAGATTTGTGTCTTCACATCGTTTGAGTACCCTGTACAAATTAAAAAGACAACCACCAAACGAAGAACCATATACAGAGAAATCATCCATAACCACTTCCATTATATCCTCAATGTAATCCGAGAAGATAGACATCATACACTTTTGAAAAGTCGCGGGTGCATTACACAAACCAAAAGGCATCATTCGATAAGCAAATGTACCATAAGGGCAAGTGAAATTCGTCTTCTCTTGATCACTCGGGTGTATTGGTATTTGAAAGAAACCCGAGTAACCATCGAGGAAGCAATAATATGAATGGTTTGCAAGTCTTTCAAGCATTTGATCAATGAATGGCAAAGGAAAATGATTTTTCCTAGTTGAGGAATTCAATTTCCTATAGTCAATGCATACTTTATGGCCTGTGATGGTTCTAGTTGGGATCAATTGGTCTTTTTTGTTTTTGATTACGTTCATTCCCCCTTTCTTTGGAACTACATGAATCGGAGAGATCCAAGTACTATCCGAGATTGGATAGATCACTCCCGCTTCTAGTAGTTTCAAATTTTCTTTTTTAACTACTTCTTTCAAGTTTGAGTTTAACCTTCTTTGGTGTTCAATTGAAGCTTTGGTTTCATCCTCTAAATGAGTTCTATGCATGCACAATGATGGGGAAATTCCGTTTATATCTTTCAAAGAATAGCCTATAGCTTTTCTATACTTTTCAGTTCAGGCAAAAGCATAGACGTTTCCACATCACTCAATGCATCATTTATGATAACAGGATATGAAGAGTTCGGTCCAAGAAACGCATACCTTAGACCGTTGGGCAGCGGTTTGAGCTGAAGTTGTGGAGCGTTGAGTTCATTGCTAGACTTACCATTGCTAGTGTCTTCTTTTTCCTTGGCATCCACGTTTTCTCTTAACTCCGAGAAGTATGCTTCTTTTCTCCATGGTGGTTGGGAGTCAATGATTTTCTCATAGTCGATTGCCTCTTCGTTCACCATCTCACACTCTTCACTTCCTTGTGTGAGGGCTACTTCTAGAGCATCTCCCATACTCAACTCTGCCAAGTACTCATCAACCATCTCATCTAAGGTTTCTATATAGAAAACCCTTCCTTCTATGGTTGGCTTCTTTATCACTTCCATTATGTTGAACTTCAGGACGAGATCTCCCAAGTGTAGATCAATCATGCCTGTCTTCACGTCAATGATGGCACCCACGGTTGCTAAGAAGGGTCTTCCCAAGATTATGGGATCTGATGGTTCTTCATCCATTTCTAGCACCACGAAATCAGTAGGGATAATGTAGTTCCCAACTTTCAATGGCAAGTCTTCAAGAATCCCAATTGGAAATTGAATTGTTCTATCCTCTAAGACTAGCGAAATTTTCGTCTTCTTGAAGTTAGTGTATCCAAGCCTCTTAGAAACCGTCAATGGCATGAGGCTCACGCTTGCACCAAGATCAACCAATCATTTTCTAAAAGACAAAGGTCCTAATGTGCAAGGTAGCGTGAAGCTGCCCGGATATTAAGTTTTTTAGGCAAGTTGTTTTGGATGATTGCGCTACACTCATGGTTAATCACTACCATGGTCTCTTCAAGTTGCCTTCTCTTGGTCATAACGTCCTTGCGGAGCTTGTTGTATATTGGACACTCAAGCATAAGATCAGCAAATGGTATGGTTACTTGAACCGTTCCCATGATTTTCTTGAATTTTCGAATTGTTTGTCCATGATTTGCTTCTTGAATCTTCTGGGAAATGGAAATTTTGGTTCGTATGGTGGAAGAACGAAATCCACTTTCTTCTTGATGACTTCAGTTGATCCCCCCATATTCTTCTTCTCTTGATCCTCAGAAATCGGATCACTAAAAGTAACTTTTGGCTCATTCGTGCCTGCGATCGGGTTGGTCGATCGGTTTGCAACCGATCATGGGCTAGTGATCGGGTTAAAACCGATCGGTGAAACCGATCTGTCTTGATCGATCGTTCTAGAGCTGCTTAATCGTTCTGGAAATGAAGTGGGGTTTGTATCAATATGCTCGTGATCGGTTTCAAACCTATCCTGGGCTTGGCGATTGGGTTAAAAACCGATTGGCGAAACCGATCCCGAATCATGTTCTCTTGAATTCTCCTCAACATCCTCAAGTCCAGCTTGACTTCGATTCCCAACCTCTACCATAACTTGTTCCCTTGTTGGTAGCTCAGTTCCACTCCTCAATGTGATTGCTTGGCAATACTCCTTCGGGTTTGCTTCGGATTTTCCGGGTAAAACTCCGCTCGGTCCTTTCGATGTTGAAGCTACTTGAGCAATCTGTTTGTCCAGGCCTTTTACATGTGTTGACAAGTGCTCAAATTTGGCGTTCAGCTCGTTGTATACTCCATCTTCTTGGTAAGTTCAACTTGCCCTTTAGCTTGGCCTTCCAAAATCCGTTAGAGCATACTTTGCACATCATTTTGTGCCCCTTGATTTGATGAGCCTCCTTGAGCTTGGTTGTTATTTGGCCTTGGCTGATAACCCTGCTGGTAGTTTGAGTTGTAGCTCCCTTGATTTGCTTGAAAACCTCCTTGGTTAGGCTTGAATCCTCCTTGATTCGAATAAAAGAAAGGTTTAGGTTGGAAACTTTGTTGTTGGAACCCTTGTCCTTGTTGTTTCTGTTGAGGAGGGTAGACTTGGTTTTGAGGATTCTCCACATTGTTGTTTCTATATGACATATTCGGATGATTCCGATAGTTTTGGTTGAATCCCCCTTGGTTTCCTATGTAGTTGAGTTCTTCTTGGAATTCTTCATTTCCCTCTTGTACCACTTCTTGGTATATTTGTTGATACCCTTCAAAATCTCCCACATAGTTGATCGATCTTTGGTCCGAGACTCCATTCATCTTTACCGTCCCACAAAGACGGTCGAACTGATCGATGTGATCAATCAGGTTCTCCAATGACATTCCTAAGAACCATGAGTTATGCACCATGTTAATGAGACTTGACTTGATCTCAAAGTTGTTGTTCGCACATGGTGGTGGCCTTATCCCAGTCTGAAACCCTTGTGTAGTGGGTTCATCGAAGGCACCAATCCTTTGTGGCTATCTAGGAGGATGGATTGGCTGCCTCGGTCCTTGGTTTTGTAAGCCCACTCCTTGGACTTCATCTAGTGGTGGTGGCGGTGGTGGCTCTTCAAAGAGCGGGTTGTTTCTTGTGGCATCCATCGGAAAACGCCTCTCGTTTTCTGCTCGTTCTCTTGCTGCTCTTGCATTGTCTCTTTCGTGCCGTCGAATTTCTAGCACAAACGGTTGCAAGTTCTCTTGTCCTTGACTTCTTGTGTGCATACACCTTCAAAAACAGAGCAAGAAAAACAGAGTAGTTAGTAACAAAATAAAGAAAAGTACTTAGACTTAGATAGAATCCAAATCCTAATGGCTATTGCTATCTCCCCGGCAACGGCGCCAAATTGATGATTTGTGTTTTACCACATCAATTACCCTAATGTGTGCACTACCGCAATCATAACAGTATGTCGTTTTAGTACTTAGGGATCGAATCCACAGAGAGAAAGAACAGCACAATAAGAATACAAGAAACTACTCAAGCTAAGCTAAACGATTTTGGTTTTTGATTTTAAAGAACTAATTACGATAAAACTAAAAATAAAAGACAGAGAATATAACCATACATGACAACTAAAATAATTGCAAGCTAGTTTTAAGAACACATAATTAAAGAAGACAAGACACTAAACTCGGTTTTATCAAAGAAATAAAGATATGGATCGTAGGAAATGGTATTCGATTAGGAGTATTCGATGATTCACTATTGATGTTTCTAATAACTCAATGAGCTTAATTCTATGGCAAGGAACACACAAATAGTTTAACTCACTCTCATGATGCTAAACCTTTTATTGATAATTCAAATTAGCTAATCTCTCAATTGCAACCAAATTATCAACAAGCATAAAACGCAAGTCCTTTTAAACCAATGAATGATCCTTAGTCACGGTTCTCATCCTGCTAAGCATCCAAAAACATGTTTAGAAATCTTCTAGACAGATTACCAAACCTTTCTCAAGTGTAATCTGTCCATTATCTAGAAATTGAGTAGCTAGTTCAATCCTAGCTTTAAGACCACTTCTAAACATGAGAATTTTTATAATCTTGCTCCAAACATCAAAAGATCATCATATATCCCTCTAAATCAATCATTCCCACAATCCATAATTAAACTACTCACACATAACTTAATCATAAAAGAAAACCGAACAAAAATAAGACATAGTAAAAATAAGAAGATTGATGGAAGAAAAGTAAGAAAATCTTCACTAAAATAGTGTAGATCTTAAAAGATTCATGAACAGACGATGAGAGAAGAGAGAGTTTTACTTAAACAGTAAAAAGAAGCATATATGATATTCTTTTCGTCAGTGGAGAGTCCTCCTCTTTTTTCTCCACTACTTAGTGTGATATTTCTACAAAAAGGGAAGGGACCTAAAGTCAAGTGGAAAGTCGTAGCACAATCTTGATCGGTTTGGGGGATCGGTTTCAAACCGATCCCATGTGTTACTTTCTGCCATCGACTTCTGCGATCGGTTTGGAACCGATCGGGCTTGATATTTTTGTGGGATCGACCTTGGCGATCGGTTTCAAACCAATCGCACGTTGATTTTCGCTCCTCTTGCTCCTCCTTCGATCTCTGCGATCTTTCTTCGAACTCCAAGCGTCTCCTTTCATCCAAGCTGATCCAAGTCACTTCCAAACACCTGAGAAAGGCTATAACAAGCCAAAAAGAACACAAAACAACCTAGGACATCTAAAATGGAATGAGACTTGTTTTGGACGTAAATGCAATGTATATACAATGAAAACTAGATGAAACACAAATAAAACAAAGGAAAATATGAGATTCAAGGTGGTAAAATACAGTGATATCACTACTGTTCTACTATCAGTTACACCAATCAAGCCCCTAGTCTTTCTTTTTTAATAATACTGTTAATATCTTTAAAAATGAGAGCGGTTTGTAGTTAATTTACAAAAATGATATTAACTATCTTAGAGAAGAACAGTGCCAAGAAAAGATAAAAAAAAACAAGCAAAATCTATCAGTTGAGATTATACAAAGATCAAAGGAGCTTATGACAATGTGTAAAGTGAACATGAGCTTTCAGAAAACTTGATAATATTAATTATTATTGACCTAGGCGATCGCCTTATATACCCACTTTACAAATTTGGTGCCCAATCCCGAATCATATTTCATATCTATCTAAATATACACTTACCATATACTTTATTCTCCTAATATATGTCATTATCTCTTTAACACTCCCCTCAAGTTGAAGCGTGTAAGGTATGAACACCCAACTTGGACAACAAGTAATCAAAAATATAACAACGCAGTGCTTTGGTAAGAATATCTGCAACTTGCTCCGTTGTACGAACATGTTTTGTAGAAATAAGACGATCTCGAACCGCATCACGCACACTATGATAATCAGCTTCAATGTGTTTAGTTCGTTCATGAAAGACTGGATTTGCCGCAATGTGTAGTGCGAATTGACTATCACAAAACATCTCATGAGATTGGTGATACGGTGTCTTGTTTCTTTGTCTTCCATGAGATTTGTGATCCTCCCAAATGTACCACATAGGCGGACAGTGATCGTCGTGTGTGAGGACATGATGCCCAATCTGAGTCATAATAAGCTTGCACACGTAGATGACCGCCCGCTCGTAACATAATCCCTTGGCCACATGTTCCCTTTAGATAACGCACAACTCTAATCGCTGCATGATGCGTTCGCAGGGTTACTCCTAGCGTCATGTTTTAAATTTGTAAACTCTAATGTCTGCAAGTGCACAGATGTGCGTTGTAGGACTTTACGTATCGATCCACATGGAGGGAATGCTGTTCTGCAAGACCTTAGAAAGAAGATTAGCAAGAAAGTCTAAGACCAAAAGAGTTTTTATAGGGTTTTTAGTGACGGAAATTGTAAAGTACGTAAAAGTAAAGATTGCTTAAAAGTAAAGAATGAAAATCGATGGCTTGAAAAACTAAGAAAAAATCAGTTGTAAGACTATAATAAAACAATGTTGGGTCGACAGGGATATCTCTGGAGAATGCTTGATTCAATCACGGTAACAAAGACCTAATTATATCGATTCTAGCAAACTCCACGAACTAGGACATAAAAATATGCCAGGCCTACTTTCGTACCACAATACACTTATGATTTAGATACTGAACCAGTAGCTTTCGACTCTGGCCGCACAGAAAATCATGATGACACACTCGGGTCATATACATTCACGGCACTCTATAAGTATACTTTTGTATCTTATAGCGCAAAACGCTCCTATAAATTAATGGTTCCGGAGATCATGATTCAACACTTTCGTGGCTCTTGATACACCTATGATCAGTTTCTAGTTCATGACACTAGATCCATGCGTTAACAACAACCTATAGGAAAGAGTTCTAGAATTCGGTTAAGTTTACTTCGTGAAATCCCTATCAAGCATGTGAATCCCCATCGATAATCCCTTTAAATCCAACAACTAAACTACTCCAACATAATTGTAAAAAGCAAAGACATGATTAAATAAAAGCAGGAGATGGAAGAAGAAGACTCTCGAATTTAAGAACTATGTCCGGAGAGAACTTCTCTACCAATCTCGAAAGTAAAAAACAAAAGCTTAGAAAAGTAACAACCTAACTAAAACTGGTGTAAAAACAAGCACACAAAATTTGGTCTCTAAAACACATATTTATAGGTCTTCACTCTTGGTTTCGTCGGTCTTTAGAGTTTTGAGTTGACGGGTTTTGAACGGGCTTTGCAAACGGGCTTTCGGGATAGAACAGAGGCTGGCCGCGGGTCCATGAGCTCTAACCACGGGAAACCTTCACTTGGCCGCGGGTGGAAGGCTTCTGCCCGCGGGTGGAGGGCTTCTGCCCGAGGTGAATTGGGACTTCTTGATCTTCATGTATCTTTTGATTGAACCGTTGGATCGTCCTCAAATCTGTTGGAATGGAAAGGTAGCTGGTCCCTCTTGAATATCTCCAAAATTGGGCTGGATCAGACGATGAGAAGAACCTCTTTGGCAGTTAAACTTATGACGGTTTGACTTTGAGCCGAAAATCTGGTTTTTCTCCAATGTGCAATACTTTTCCCTAAGTAACCTGAAAAGAGTATTGAAAACACAAATATGCGAAACCGTAATAAAAACGTAGAAAAGTGAGTGAAAGACATATTAAAGTGTTCTAAAATAAGCAGTAAAATGGGTAAAAATACGGTGTTATCACTGCATCCCAATGCGCTTCTCTCGGCTCATGCATCACCTGGGATAAGACATGATTTTCATAACACAACTCAAGTCTTGTGATAAGTAAGTACAGCAAACGCCCTATGAACCGCATGTACTGAACGGGATCTTTATACAAAGTACCACTATCCGACAACAGCTTGTGAATTTGTTCAATTGGTATGGCAACGGCTGACAGCTGAGCATTCCCACTTCGATAACAATGTCTACAGCATACTTTCACTGTGTGAGAAATATGCCTAGCGGTCCACCCGCAACTTCTATTCCAAGAAAATAATTTGCATTACCAAGATCTTTCAAATGATAGAACTCGCTTAAATATGACTTAAACTTTCCAAGCATACTCAAATCGCTGCAACTGATGTTCAAATAATCCACGTACATCCAACTTACACTTTTTCTTCTAAATCTCCATGGAAAAATGCAATATGGACATCCATTTGATGAACCTCCCATCCTTTTGCCGTAGCAACTTTGCACTTAGTACTAATCGTAGTGTACTTAGCGACATGAGTGAAATTTTCATTCTACTCTTCTTCTTCAACTTGATGATTTCCGCACACTACCAGTCGAGATTTATGTTTTTCAATTGTACCATATGCGTTATATTTCAGTTTATCCACCCATTGACACGACAATGTTGTCTTCCCTTCCGGAAATCTTCCACATCCCACCTGTGATTAGCTCGTGTCACATGACATAGAGCCTCTCCACACCTTAAATTTGACAGCTTCTCGATATGATTTTGGCTCAAAAAGCCCTTTGATTAGAAGAGAAAACGTCATCAGAAAAATATAGTATTCAATGGGATATAATGAGTTACCTTGAACCGCGAAAGAGGACAATGATTGTGAAACGTGAGGAACGATTGGATCTTGGTGTTTTTCGGGATAACATTGTGTGTTACATGTGACAAAATCCTTGAGTTTCACTGATGGAATCCGTTCACGATGCTCTCTTCCAAGTGCATGCTCAGTTAAAACTTTTTCCTCAAGGACAGCCTCTGGTTCGACAATATATGTTGCAACAGTGGACGGTGCAACATGAGACGCTTGATTACCCATCTCAGTGTCGTGTGAGTTCACTACGTCATTATTCACAACTACATCAACTACAACAAAGACACTCCCCATGTTTTCTACGCTGGGATGCACATGCTCGACATTCACAATATGTGGTACTACCACCGGATCTTCGACAGGCTTGGCAGCATACGAAAACACCGTCTCATCAAAAACCACATCACGTGAGACAAAAAATTTGTTTTTGTCGAGATCATACAACCTCCATCCTTTTTTCCCATAACGATAACCTACAAAGATACATTTCTTACTCCTCTCACCGGATTTATCTTTGTCCCTCCAAGCCCGATAGGCAAAGCACAAGAGCGATATATAATATGTTTTTACTGAAGCATATGACGGCGCCTCTCCATAAAGACACCAGCGAGTTTTTCCCTTCAACACACTAGAAGGCGTGTGATTGATCACATACGCAGCCGTAAGAACACTTTCTCCCCATAATTTTATTGGTAAATTGGCTTGAAACAACAAGGAGCATGAGACATTTAGTATGTGTCTGTGTTTTTTCTATACTCTACCATTTTGTTGCGGTGTCGCTACACAAGATGTCTGGTGAAGAATCCCATTATCGTTAAAATATTTCGTCAGGCACAGAAACTCCGATCTATTATCGCTATGAACTGTTTTAAATGGTTTCCCGAATTGTCTACTAACCATAGCACAAAAGTCGGCTAGACTATGCGAACTTCGCGTTTCTCAAGTTACAAATATATCCACATTGCACGGGAGTAATCATCAACGATTGTCAATAAGTATGTAGCACCACAAGAAGTGGGGACATGATAATTACCCCAAAGTTCGCCATGAATGAGACCAAAACAATCAAAAATTATAGCACTATGGAAAATGATAGAAGTACGAGAACATAAACGTAAAGGGAAGAGAAACGAGTGGAGGCGAGACTATAGATCTACTTCCTTAACTCTTTGAATCACCTGCAGTGCGACGGGAATCTGAGATTCAAGAGTCCCATGATACAATCACTAAAAACCATTTTCATTATCACTCGAAACACGGATCTATCAAACTTTACTCTACGATACCTTATGATTTCAAGTGTGTTTTACCACATCAATTAATAACTAACGTGCACACTACCGCAATCATAACGGTATGTCGATGTAGCACTTTAGGATCGAATCCACAGGGAATGAAGACTACACACCAAAGATGCGAGAAACAAACTGAGTTAGAGCAAAACGTTTTTGTGTTTTTTATGTAACAAGAAAGAAATCAAAATGCAAGAAAGATAACAAAAGACAAGAAAACAAAACACAAGACTCAAGACAAAAGTGTTGGATCATGAACTAAGCTATCAATGAGATGGTTTACAATCAAACAATGAATCATTTGGAAGCATTAGACATCATTCTAGAATATGGAACACAAACATAAGACTAACCCACTCCCGTGGTATCAATCTTCTTCATCGATTACTCGATTAAGCTAAATTCTCGTTTGCAATCGAAAATAATCGATGAGCATTAATCACAAGTCAATTTAGTTCACTTAACACTCAAAACATCAACTCCCGGAGGTTAGGATATGCAAAGCTCACAAAAGGTTTGGTTCAAACATTTCTTCGAAACCCTCCCAGGCAAGAAATGCCTAAGCTCTATATATGAATGAATAAACCTAATCTAGCACTAAACACCGTTTACTCGAATCTATCCTTAAAGAAGGGGATGAGACCAAAAATCTAACTAATCTAGGGTGTAGTTCTAGCTTTATGTCACACTAGCACCTACCTAATCTATGGTGTAGTTCTAGGTTTTGGTTTATCATGCAAATCTAGCATAGAGAATGAACCTAATGAAGAATCTAACAAGGATCAACCTAAATCATCATCATCTAATCATCAACCAACCAAATCAAACTTAAACATGATCCAACAAAAATCTACTATTCACAAGAACACCAAGAACAATCAAAAAGACATAATATACAAAAGGGATGAAGAAATCTTCTCTTTGATGGCATGAACATGAAGATCCATCAAGAACACCAAGTGGTGTTCTTCCCAAGTTTAAGAAGAAGAAAGAAGAAATCAAAAAGATATATATATATATATATATATATATATGTGAAGAATCCTTCAAAAGTGTGGATTATACAAGAAGAATCAACCCAAGAATCTCTAGAGAGAGTTCTTGGGTTGAGCACACACCAAGAATTGAAGAAGACCTCTCTAATAATAATCAAGCATACTTACATCTGGCTGAAAACCAGTTATTAAAGACCAAAGTCACCAAAAGTTTGGTGAAATAGTTAAAAACACGTTTTTACACTGTTTCGGAGGCTGATTTTCGTTTTGATACGTCTTCACTAAATCGGCCATAACTCTTGCATCACTGCTTGGAACGACTTGAACCAACCTCCAAAAGAAAGCTAAATAAATTAGCTACAACGTTTATGAAGATTACCGAAGCTAAATTGAAATGGAAACCCTTCATCTGAGTTGATCTTTAAAGCACTTCGGGTGGTTTCGGCCCAGAAAATGGTCGCGGTAGGGGATCGATTGTTCCAGAGGGGATCGATCGTTCCAAAAACTTGAGATCGGTCGTTTTGGAAAGTGAAACTCGTTCCAGGATTTTTTGGTTTGGTGGATCGATCGATCCAAGAGAGGATCGATCGATCTAGCTGTGTTTCCTCCACCGGCTTCTTCTGCTCGCCAGACTGGACTGTCATCACGAAAATTTGCATAACGTTTGATCGCACCGTTGGAATGACTAAAACCACTTCCAAATGAAAGCTAATTCATGGATCTAGCTTGTGGTAAAATATGAGCTCAATCCATCGGTAGGAAGTCCTTCATCCAATGCCAAACTTCTGACGTCTCAACCTGATCATGCATCTTTGTATACCGCAATGACCTTTTATGATGGCTATCCTCCCTCCTCCAACTCCTCTGATTCCAAGAACACATGAAAATGGCTCAAACAAGCCAAAAATAATGCAAAAAAAACCTAGGACATCTAAAATGCAATGCAATGCAAATAAGACTCAAATGAATGAAAATAACTCAAAAGCTATACAAAGTGGAACTAAAAACCTATGAAACTAAACCTTAAAAACATGCAAAATATGGTGTTATCAAATCCCCGGGACTTGCCTTTTGTTTGTCCTCAAGCAAACAAGAAATGACAAACCGAAAGAGTGGGAATTCACAACTAAAAGACATGTCAAGGCAGTCACTATAATAGCCCAAGATAATACCAAGACATTGCAAGATTGTATCTCAACATGACTCTAACTTCTCTAGACTTATCGCAACTCATATTTTTACTCTAGATCCAAAACAAGTGTCCACAAGCTTTCTTATCAATCAACTCCCTACATTCATTTTAGTTCAAACTTGTACTCTCACATATGGGCAATTGATCTATTCCATTTGGCTCGGTAGAAAAAGGTTCTAATGTGTAAGAGTAGTCATATTTTGAGAGTAGCCAAAAATACATGAACCGCCGTTCATGTATTTTTGGCTACTCTCAAAATCAAACGCAAGTCATTATACAAAAGCAATAGAGAATGGGAAACAATTTATGCATACAAGATGTTCTTCCAATGTTCTACCCATCCTATAGCTTTTCATCTAATTTTCGAACTTGACAAGCAATTTACTTTTTCTCTTTCAAAACTCTTCTTAACCACAAACGTTTAAATCAAAACGCAAACCACATCAAACCACAACCCTTTCTACACCTTAATTACTAGGGAATTTGTTTCTTATATCTTGTTTTCTTTTCTTTTATTCCTCATTTGAGATTTTTCACAAGAGTTTTTTTCTCATTTAATTCTCCATTCCCTAGAATCCTCTTTTCACAACATAGTTTTTGCTATTTTTTTTTATTCCACTTCCCATTTCTCATTCTGAAACCAATCCCACCAATCCCATCCAATAACCCTTGCAAAACCCTATCGAATGGAAGAAAGAGCTGGTCGTTTCTCTCTCGAAAGATTTTATACATGAAAACGCATAGAAAAGATCTCACTCAACAATTAGCACATGGGTTTAAAATGAAAGGTTTTGGGTTTTGGGTGTGGAACCATCCTAAAAAGGAAGATGGCCATTCGAGTTAACAAGTGTGGCACAAAAGGATAAGATAACTCAAATGTTCATGTAAAACCTTGGTTAAGATCTAAAGCCCATAAGCGAGATAATTAAAGTTCATTTTCGCGTAATAAAGATGGAGTTGATATCAAATCTAGCAAGCATAAAAAAGACAGTAGATTTCAAACAGAGAGATCAAAGTACGAAGTTTACAAGCCTTTTAAAATCATTCAAGCAATGTAAAACCATTATCGAGGGCATCACAATGAAAGCTTATCATACACGTTTCATGAACTCCCATGCACATGAATGCTACCTATATGATCTAGAAATGAGTGATCAAGTCAAGTCTAGAATGCACATGGACTAATGCAAACTACATGATGATTTTTTTTGTTTTTTGTTTTTTTTTTATGCAATTGAAAATATACAATGCAATGACTCAAGAAAATGAAAATAAGACAAAATACACAATGTCAAAACACAAGAATCTCTCCCCCGACTTAAATCACACTGTCTCGGTGTGAAACGAATCCAAAGAGAGAGTAAAAATGCAAATCAAAAAGTATGTACAAGGTGTTAAGTGAGGTACCTTTGAGTGGAGGCGTGGTGGTTTATCAGTCGTGTCTATCGGTCAGGACCCCGATAGAATGCTTCCATCTGTGAGGTTTCTTCGTTTTGACCCCAATTTTTTTTTCTACTACTCACCAGCGCCATGTAACATCAAAACACACTAAAACAAATATCAAATCACACTCAAACAAACAAATAAACATATAAAGAATGGATAGAATTGGGGGAGTCCCCAATGGCGTGTTTAACGTCTCTAGCTTAACGGTTGTGTCTCTTATTCACTCTCTCTTTGCATGTTCCCTTTACTCCTAGTTTCGAACCTAAGAGATCAAGATCACAAGAAAGAGAAAAGGTTAGTAACAAAAGAAAATAAAAAGGCTCTAGAGTACTTAGAATGAATCCTAACTCTAATGGCAATCATTTACTCCCCGGCGACGGCGCCAAATTGATTTCAAGTTTTTTTTACCACAACAATTAGGATCATAACGTGCACACTACCGCAATCATAACGGTATGTCGATGTAACACTTTAGGATCGAATCCACAGGGAATAAAGATTACACACCAAAGATGCGAGAAACAAACTGAGCTATAACAAAACGTTTTTGTGTTTTTTTATATAACAAGAAAGAAATCAAAATGCAAGAAAGTTAACAAAAGACAAGAAAGAAAAACACAAGACTCAAGAAAAAAGTGTTGGATCATGAACTAAGCTATCAATGAGATGGTTTACAATCAAACAATGAATCATTTGGAAGCATTAGACATTATTCTAGAACATAGAACACAAACATAAGACTAACCCACTCATGTGGTATCAATCTTCTTCATCGATTACTCAATTAAGCTAAATTCCCGTTTGCAATCGAAAATAATTGATGAGCATTAATCACAAATCCATTTAGTTCACTTAACACTCAAAACATCAACTCCTGCAGGTTAGGATATGCAAAGCTCACAAAAGGTTTGGTTCAAGCATTTTTTCGAAACCCTCCCGGGCGAGAAATGCCTAAGCTCTAGATATGAATGAATGAACCTAGTCTAACACTAAACCCCGTTTACTCGAATCTATCCCTAAAGCAGGGGATGAGACCAAAAATCTAACTAATCTAGGGTGTAGTTCTAGCTTCATGCAACTAGCACCTACCTAATCTAAGGTGTAATTCTAGGTTTTGGTTTATCATGCAAATCTAGCATAGAGAATGAACCTAAGTGAAGAATCTAACAAGGATCAACCTAAATCATCATCATCTAACCATCAACCAACCAAATCAAACCTAAACATGATCCAACAAAAATCTACTATTCACAAGAACACCAAGAACAATCAAAAAGACATAATATACAAAAGGGATGAAGAAATCTTCTCTTTGATGGCATGAACATGAAGATCCATCAAGAACATCAAGTGGTGTTCTTCCCAAGTTTAAGAAGAAGAAAGAAGAAATCAAAAAGATATATATATATATATATATATATATATATGAAGAATCCTTCAAAAGTGTGGATTATACATGAAGAATCAACCCAAGAATCTCTAGAGAGAGTTCTTGGGTTGAGCACACACCAATCACTTGGAGTTGATGAAGACGTGCCACACGAACAAGACAACCGGGCTTATTCAGGATCCCCTCATGAGGGAGATCTACGAGAACGTGACGAAGAAGAAGACCGAGCTGACCCAGCAGTCACAAGGCGACTCCTCCTCTCCATTCGAGATGACGCAGGAAGAGGTCAACCGTCTCGTTATCAACGTAAGTTTTTTTTTCATTTAGTTTTACATTATAATTTTATAATGTTCTAATTTATTTTTAATCTCTACAGGAATTTCCCCTTGATAAAAAAGGGCGGCATTGCGGGGGTTTGGGTAAGGGAAGACGTACCAAACCGAAAATCAGCCTCCAGAAACAGTGTAAAAACATGTTTTTAACTATTTCACCAAACCTTTGGTGACTTTGGTCTTTAATAATTGGGTTTCAGCCAGATGTAAGTATGCTTGATTATTATTAGAGAGGTCTTCTTCAATTCTTGGTTAAATCGGCCTTAACTCTTGCATCACTACTTGGAACGACTTGAAACCACCTCCAAACGAAAGCTAACTAAATTAGCTACAACGTTTATGAAGATCACTGAAGCTAAATTGAAAAGGAAACCCTTCATCTGAGTCGATCTTTAAAGCACTTCGGGTGGTTTCGGCCCAGAAAATGGTCGCGGTAGGGGATCGATTGTTCCAGAGGGGATTGATCGTTCCAAAAACTTGAGATCGGTCGTTCTGGGAAGTGAAACTCGTTCCAGGATTTTTAGGTTTGGTGGATCGATCGATCTAAGAGAGGATCGATTGATATGGCTGTGTTTCCTCCACCGGTTTCTTCTGCTCGCCAGACTGGACTGTCATCACGAAAATTTGCATAACGTTTGATCGCACCGTTGGAATGACTAAAACCACTTCCAAATGAAAGCTAATTCATGGATCTAGCTTGTGGTAAAATATGAGCTCAATCCATCGGTAGGAAGTCCTTCATCCAATGCCAAACTTCTGACGTCTCAACCTGATCATGCATCTCTGTATACCGCAATGACCTTTTATGATGGCTATCCTCCCTCCTCCAACTCCTCTGACTCCAAAAACACCTGAAAATGGCTCAAACAAGCCAAAAATAATGCAAGGAAAACTTAGGACATCTAAAATGCAATGCAATGCAAATGAGACTCAAATGCATGAAAATAACTCAAAAGCTATACAAAGTGGAACTAAAAACCTATGAAACTAAACCTTAAAAACATGCAAAATATGGTGTTATCAAATTCCTCGGACTTGCCTTTTGCTAGTCCTCAAGCAAACAAGAAATGACAAACCGAAAGAATGGAAATTTATAACTAAAAGACATGTCAAAGCATTCACTATAATAGCCCAAGATAATACCAAGACATTGCAAGATTGTATCTCAACATGACTCTAACTTCTCTAGACTTATCGCAACTCCTATTTTTTACTCTAGATCCAAAACAAGTGTCCGCAAGCTTTCTTATCAATCAACTCCCTACATTCATTTTAGTTCAAGCATGTACTCTCACATATGGGCAATTGATCTATTCCATTTGGCTCGGTAGAAAAAGGTTCTAATGTGTAAGAGGCAGTTCATGTATTTGTGGCTACTCTCAAAATCAAACGCAAGTCATTATATAAAAGCAATAGAGAATGGGAAACAATTTATGCATACAAGATGTTCTTCCAATGTTCTATCCATCCTATAGCTTTTCATCTAATTTTCGAACTTGACAAGCAATTTACTTTTTCTCTTTCAAAACTCTTCTTAACCACAAACGTTTAAACTCAAAACACAAACAACATTAAACCACAACCCTTTCTACACCTTAATTACTAGGGAATTTCTTTCTTATATCTTGTTTTCTTTTCTCTTATTCCTCATTTGAGATTTTTCACAAGAGTTTTTTTTTTCATTTAATTCTCCATTCCCTAGAATCCTCTTTTCACAACATGGTTTTTGCTAATTTTTTTTTATTCCACTTCCCAATTTTCATTCTCAAACCAATCCCACCAATCCCATCCAATAACCCTTGCAAAATGATTACTGAGTTTTTTAGGCTCGCATAATTACCTATTGTGCACAATACCGCAATCATAACGGTATGTCGATGTAGCACTTTAGGATCAATCCACAGAGAATAAAGATTACACACCAAATATACGAGAAACAAACTAAGCTAGAGCGAAACGTGTTTATGTTTTTATATAAAAAAATAAAGAAATCAAAATGCAAGAAAGAAAATAAAAGACGAAAGAAAAAAAACATTGGATCATGACTTAAACTATCAATGAGATGACTAAAAATTAAACAATGATTCATTCAGAAGCATTAATCACTATCTTAGAACATGGAACACAAGCAATAGATTGATCCACGTCAATGGTATCAATCCCTACATCAATCATCATCCGTCATAACCTTCCGTTCGCGATCCAATGACCAATGAGCATTAATAACAAGTCCATTTAGTTCACTTAACACCCTAGACAGCAACTTCCGTTGGCTAAGATATGCGAAGCTCACAAAAGATTCGGTTCAAGTAATTCATTTAGACTCGGGTCAGGAGTGAAATGCCTAAGTTCAAGACTCGAATGAACAAATCTAATCTAGTACTAACACCGCTTACTCGAATCTCTTCTCTAAAGCATGTGACAAGACCAAAAATCCTAGGGTGTAGCTTTAGTTCGGTTTGTCACGCCAAACTAGAACTACCTAATCTAGATGTAGTACTAGGTTTCGGTTTATCATGTCAAATCTAGCATTAAGAACCAACATAAGAACCTAAGTGAAAGATTTATCTAAGATCATCCTAAATCACCATCATCTAACTATCAATCAACCAAATCAAGCATAAACATGATCCAACAAAAAGCTATTCACAAGAACACCAAGAACATGAAGAACCCAGAAAAAATCAACTCACAAAAACAACACAAATCACAAAAGTAAACCATATAAAAGAAAGAAGAAGAATAAAATAGACATAATATATAAAAGAAGTGAAGAAACCTTCCCTTATGTGGCATATACATGAAGATCCATTCAAGAACACCCTTTGGTGTTCTTGAACTCTCTCAAGTCTAAAAAGAGAAGACTTTTCGTGTGGGGAAGAAAATATAATGTTTATTACAACTTAAGTGGAGTACTTATAGAAAAATGTATTAAAATGTGTTTTTGGTCCGGATTGGCATTTTATCGGTCCACTTTATCGGCCATATGGCCGATATAAACTTCACCAGGGAGCTTTCATTCTCGGAAGCATCCTCCTTTACGGTAGAGCTTATATGTGTCCACTTAATCGGCTGTAACGTCTTCAATACAACCCATAATTAGTTGAAACAACTTCCATTGGAAAGCTAACTCAATTCTCTACAACTTTGATGAAGAGCTCCAAAACTAAATCCAAAGGGAAAGCTTCCATCTGAGTCGAGCTTCTATACATATATACTTGATGCTTTTATCGGTCAGTTCTTATCGGCCATATGGCCGATAAAATGTCTTGGCAGGAGAAAATTCTTCGAAACTTCATTTGATGATTATATCGGCCACCTATATCAGTCAAGTGGCCGATAGAATGCATCATCAGTCAATTCTTCATCTTTTTCTTGCTCTTCTTGCCCCATTGACCTTCCATGATTGCTATCCACACTCTTCTAACTTCTCCAACTCCAAGAACACCTGAAAATGGCTCTAGCAAGCCAAAAACGACACAAAACTCTCTTGGACTTCTAAAATGCAAGTCAATACAAAATGAGACTCAAATGCATGAAAAGATCCCAAAACTATACAAAGTGGGATTAAAAACCTATGAAAACAAACCTTAAAAAGATGTAAAAAATGGTGTTATCACAAAACCCTATCCAATGGAAGAAAGAGCTTGTCGTTTCTATCTCAAAAAATTTTATACATGAAAGCGCATAGAAAAGATCTCACTCAACAATTAGCACATGGGTTTAAAATGAAAGGTTTTGGGTTTTGGGTGTGGAACCATCCTAAAAAGGAAGATGGTCATTCGAGTTAACAAGTGTGGCACAAAAGGATAAGATAACTCAAATGTTCATGTAAAACCATGGTTAAGATCTAAAGCCCATAAGCGAGATAATTAAAGTTCATTTTCGCGTAATAAAGATGGAATTGATATCAAATCTAGCAAGCATCCAAAAGACAATGGATTTCAAGCGGAGAGATCAAAGTACGAAGTTTACAAGCCTTTTAAAATCATTCAAGCAATGTAAAACCATTATCAAGGGCATCACAATGAAAGCTTATCATACACGTTTCATGAACTCCCATGCACATGAATGCAACCTATATGATCTAGAAATGAGTGATCAAGTTAAGTCTAGAATGCACATGGACTAATGCAAACTACATGATGATTTTTTTGGTTTTCATCTTTTTTATGCAATTGAAAATATACAATGCAATGACTCAAGAAAATGAAAATAAGACAAAATACACAATTTCAAAACACAAAAACCTCTCCCCCAGACTTAAATCACACCGTCTCCGTGTGAAACGAATCCAAAGAGAGTAAAAATGCAAATCAAAAGTATGTACAAGGTGTTAAGTGAGGTACCTTGGAGTTGGAGACGTGGTGGTTTATCGGTCAGGACCCCGATAGAATGCCTTCATCTGTGAGCTTTCTTCGTTTTGACCCCGATTTTTTTTTTCTACTACTCACCAGTGCCATGTAACATCAAAACACACTAAAACAAAGATCAAATCACACTCAAACAAACAAATAAACATATAAACAATGGATAGAATTGGGGGAGTCCCCAATGGCGCGTTTAACGTCTCTAGCTTGACGGTTGTGTCTCTTATTCACTCTCTCTTTGCATGTTCCCTTTACTCCTAGTTTCGAACCTAAGAGATCAAGATCACAAGAAAGAGAAAATGTTAGTAACAAAAGAAAATAAAAAGGCTCTAGAGTACTTAGAATGAATCCTAACTCTAATGGCAATCGTTTACTCCCCGGCAACGGCGCCAAATTGATTTCAAGTGTGTTTTACCACATCAATTAATAACTAACGTGCACACTACCGCAATCATAACGGTATGTCGATGTAGCACTTTAGGAACGAATCCACAAGGAATAAAGATTACACACCAAAGATGCGAGAAACAAACTGAGTTAGAGCAAAACGTTTTTGTGTTTTTTATGTAACAAGAAAGAAATCAAAATGCAAGAAAGATAACAAAAGACAAGAAAGCAAAACACAAGACTCAAGACAAAAGTGTTGGATCATGAACTAAGCTATCAATGAGATGGTTTACAATCAAACAATGAATCATTTGGAAGCATTAGACATCATTCTAGAACATGGAACACAAACATAAGACTAACCCACTCATGTGGTATCAATCTTCTTCATCGATTACTCGATTAAGCTAAACTCCCATTTGCAATCAAAAATAATCGATGAGCATTAATCACAAGTCCATTTAGTTCACTTAACACTCAAAACATCAACTCCCGCAGGTTAGGATATGCAAAGCTCACAAAAAGTTTGGTTCAAACATTTCTCTGAAACCCTCCCGGGCGAGAAATGCCTAAACTCTAGATATGAATGAATTAACCTAGTCTAGCACTAAACACCATTTACTCGAATCTATCCCTAAAGCAGGGGATGAGACCAAAAATCTAACTAATCTAGGGTGTAGTTCTAGCTTCATGCCAAACTAGCACCTACCTAATCTAAGGTGTAATTCTAGGTTTTGGTTTATCATGCAAATCTAGCATAGAGAATGAACCTAAGTGAAGAATCTAACAAGGATCAACCTAAATCATCATCATCTAACCATCAACCAACCAAATCAAACCTAAACAGTCAGCGTTACTTCCTTGCCTGAAGTCATCTTCAACACCACATTGACGATGCCTTCAATCTTGGATTGAGACACATTTCCCATCAGCAGGTGAGTATCAGTCTTGTTCTTTTTGTAGGTGGAGAACTGGCTTTTGTCAATGCAGATATGAGTGGTTGCACTAGTGTCATACCACCACTTCTTAGGATTCTCCTCAGCCACCACACACATATCATCTTTAGTCAGGTTGGCCTCATTTCTCTTTGGAGCCTTTTTGCTGCGACACTCAAAGGACTTATGGCCAGTCTTGCCATAGTTGTGACAGGTTCCAGCGAACTTCTGCGAGCTCTGATAACATCATATTTTGCATGTTTTTAAGGTTTAGTTTCATAGGTTTTTAGTTCCACTTTGTATAGTTTTTGAGTTGTTTTCATGCATTTGAGTCTCATTTGCATTGTATTGCATTTTAGATGTCCTAGGTTGTATTTGCATTCTTTTTGGCTTGCTTGAGCCATTTTCAGGTATTCTTGGAGTCATAGGAGTTGGAGGAGTGAGGATAGCCATAAAAAAAGGTCATTGCGGAATACAGAGATGCAGGATCAGGTTGAGACGTCGGACGTTTGGCATTGGATGATAGACTTTCCACCGATGGATTGCGCTCCTATTTTAACACAAGCTAGATAAATGGATTAGCTTTCATTTGTAAGTTGTTTGAGGCCATTCCAACGGTGCGATCAAGAGTTATGCCAATTTTCGTGACGACGGTCCAGTCTGGCGAGCAAGAGGAGCGAGTGGAGAAACAAGCCAGATCGATCGATCCACAAAGTTGGATCGATCGATCCACAAAGTTGGATCGATCGATCCCAAACATCGAACATTTCCCAGACTGACCTACAATGCCAGATCGATCAATCTCATTATTTTTTGGGATCGATCGATCCCCTACTTTGACCATTTTCTGGGCCGAAACCACCCGAAGTGCTCTAAAGATCGACTCAGAAGAAGGGTTTCCATTGGGATTTAGGTTCGGTGATCTTCATCAAAGTTGTAGATACTTGAGTGAGCTTTCCAATAAAAGTGGTTTCAAGTCATTCTGAGCAGTGGTTCGAGAGTTATGGCGGATGTAGTGAAGACGTATCAAACCAAAAACTAGTCTCTTGAAATAGTGTAAAAACGTCTTTTTCTCTACTTTACCTAATTTTTGGTGACTTTGAACGCCCAAAGCTGTATAATTATTGGTCTTTGGACCAGATTTAATAATCTTTTATGACTTTTAATAAAAACTCTAGAGAGAAAACCTTGTTATTCTCTTGAAGATTTGCAATCCTTTGAAGATCTAGAGAAGTTTTCTTGAATTTTCTTTCACTTTTCTTATTATTTTGTTCATGGCTTTCATTTTTACAGTTTACTTTTACGATTTAGCTATGTGTGAGTAGTTCTATTAGGATTCTTGGGTAAGGTAGATTAGGGTGATTCTAGGTTTGTTCTTGATGTTTAAGAGCTAGATTACTTGAAATCCTTTCTCATTAAGTGTTCTTAATGCTAGATTAGCCTTGACAAATTTGATCTAGAACCTAGGGAATCCCGTCACCCGAAAGGTGTTCTTAGGAGATTCTTGAACGAACTTATTGAGTGCTTTTCATATCTTAGCCAACGGAAAATTGATGTCTAAGGTGAATTGTGGTTAATTAGACTTGTGCTTATTGCTTGTTAGTCATAGAATTGCGAACGGAAGTTTATGACGATTGATGACTAAGATAGGGGTTAATACCATGGACGTGGATTAATCTTTAGTAGTGTTCTAAGGCCTAAGGAGATATTTAGTAGAATGTTTGAGCATCTTGAGTAGATTAAAGAATCACCCGAGTCGATTGCTTTACCCGAGAATTCGTTTGCTAATTAACATTTAAGTTTGTCAATTGTGTCTTGTCACTTGTTTATTTCTCTGATTGCTGTATGTTTCACTTGTTCGATAAAAACCCAACCCCAATTATCGCTTAGATTAGATAGCGTCTTGTATTCTTAGTGCGTCGTTCTTATTTCCTTGTGGATTCGATCCCAAAGTGCTGCAATGACATGCCATTAGATTGAGGCATTGTGCACAGTGGGTAATTGTGCGGATCGTAAAAAGTCCAACTATCAAGCTCTCACCACCAAATTTCTTCTTTTTGAACTTCTGCGAGTTCTTCGGTGGCATTTTTCCTTTCCCTTTGTCTTGGCGCCCTTTGTTTTGCCATTTTTCCTGCTTATGGTTTTGGTGTTCCACCATATTCGCGTTGGGTTCGCGAATTTCCACACCTACTCCAATGTTTCTTCGGTTCGTTGATTCCTTACGGAGCTTCATGGTTAAGTCTTCGAGACTCATCCATTTCTTCTTCAGCTTGAGGTAATTTTTGAAGTCCGTCCAGCTAGGTGGGAGCTTCTCAATGACACATGCGACCTGAAAGGTCTCGCACAGTCTCATACCCTCAACGTGTATCTCGTGAAAAATTGTTTGCAACTCTCCAACTTGCTCCATTAATGGCCGCGAGTCCACCATTTTGTAGTCTGTAGCATGATCCAAATAAAAGAAAACAAGGATTTAACATGCGCTATCTATAGCGCAGAGTAATTATTTTCTTAAAAATTGTTTTGAAATCTAAGAAAAATTACTTTTACCTGAATTTTATAATATGTTTAACTTATGATTATAGATAGAGATGTCAAACCGGACTAACCTGTTTACTTAACCCGTTTTGCAGTGAACTAAAATATTATTTTTGCTAATCCGCAAAAACCTATAATATTGCAAATATAACTTTAATATGCACCGTTTAGTGATTCTGTTTTTGTGGTCAGTCCACGAACTCTTACAAAAATTAATTTTCTCGTGTCTAACTTTTTATATAATTAGTAAAATATTTTTCAACTTTTGTTTTGATATATATTCAAATAATAATATAAATTATAGTGAAAAATATTATAAGATCTCGAATAATTTTTTTTTTGAATATATGTTGATTGATTATTATTTAAAAATATATAATATTTTAATATCATAATAATTAAGAAACTAAATAGTAGATACTTTCATTAATGGAAAACAAATACTTTTCATATTCTCTTCAATCATTTTAAAAAACAATTATATCATTTCTTATTACAATTATTTTTTCATATATGTAATGACATAATATGTAATAACTTACAAAACGAAGTTTATTTTTGTAAATGTTTTTTTAAATAATATTATAGAGATGGTAACCATTACCATTATAAGAAAATGAAAATTACCAATTCTGTTTTGAAATAGAATTTATTACATTTTGATTGATTTAGAAAAAAAAAAAAAAAAAAA
>PKMM01002380.1:580648-708308 GCA_002933915.1 Eutrema heterophyllum
CCCCCCCCCCCCCCCAAAAAAAGAAAAAAAAATAACTTAAGCAAACGATAAGGAGAGTGAAACCCTAAAATATAAAATTCAAAAGGATTATTAAGGAGGTAGTGAAATCATTTTATATGTGTATGAAGATTAAAATTTCTATTTTAAATATACAGACCACATCCCCTATATTTGAAGAGATCATGTATCTAAAGAATTGTTGCGTGTTATTAGATAGCCCTTCCTTCTGCAACAACCTGTCAAGAAGAGAAACAGTTTAGGAGTTGCATTAAAGAAGATACGACAGTGATTTGTAGCCTTCCTTTAATATTAGACAAGGGGAGGATGATCAGCTCACACAAAAATTGAAAATCACGTTGAACAACTATGCATAATAAGGGTGGGCAAATTATCAGGGATCCGAGATCCGATCCGATCTGTTCCAAAAATTCGGATATCCGCGGTGTCCGGATCTGGATCCAGATCCGGGTAATACATTTTTCTAGAGGCGGATATCCGGATCCGGGGTGATGTATTATATAATACTTATTTTAGTCTAAAACAAACCAAATTATAATAAGATCCAATATCAATTTTTTAAAGCTTAAATAATTTTAACAAACAAGCCCTTTTAGTTAAAAAAAAAAAATTTCTAAGATTTTTTAATGATCAACTCACAAATGTTTTTATTTAACGATTTCCAAAATCCTAAAAAAGTGCAAAATCGACATTTTTCAAACTAATGTTTCCGTATTCAAATTTCTAAATTCTTTTAAGGAATATCAAGTAACATCGTACATAACTACATTGTTAAAGGCAATAATCCGAGATCACTCGTCTTCTTTTCTCTCTATACACCAATTATTTTTTTGAGTTTGTATTCAGTGTCTTAAAATTGATGTTTTTGATACTAAATTTATCTTAAGAGAAATATAAAACAACTTTGCATCACCTCAACATTTCGTCTCTTTATTTTTGTGAAAATGTGATAATTATGATTTTAAAACTTTATTCCGGAGTCAGATCCGTATATCCGCCAGATATCCTGTTTTTTTCACGGTATCCGAGTTTTGGGTATCCGAAATTTTTGGATCTGGGTCCAGATAGCAAAATTACGGATCCGGATATTTTAAAAATTCCATGTATCCGATCCATGCCCACCCTAATGCATAGTGTCTGCTAGAATCAAGCATAAGGGAATAACTATAAGAAACTGGAAAGAAAACAAACATACCGCAACTATTGAAGCAAACTTATCATGAGCCAAAACCTTATTGGGAGCACTCTGGAATGCAGAAACAATAAGAGAAAAATAGGTTAAACGCAGAAGAGCATAGAGATATGAACCCTCGGCAAGCCAGTTTATTCCAGTATTAGTAGCTTCACTAGTCTGCTAGCTCAGAAGAATTCTGTAAAGCAGTCACATTGTATTGTACCACTACTATGGCAAATGCCAAAACCGGAAACTATGTGTTTGAAAGAGTGTTTGATTTCTTTTTCTTTTTTTTTTTGATTTTTTAAGTAAACATTTCTCTGTAAAAAGAATAATCCTAACAACTCGATCTTATACAAGAGTGTTCTACAAAATTACCGTGTAATCATCATTGGAATGGACTCCCCGTGAGATGCATATCCAAATAGTTTAAACAAACAAACAAACAGTTTTTTTTAATCAAACCCGCAAGAGATCAACAGGACGATGCAAGGAAGGGCCAAGAATGCCACCGAGCAATGCATCCACAACAAATGCAACTCGGCCTCCTCTAGAAATACCACACCATGTCCCAAAGTTGTCTTCAGGCAGACCTCTCAATATCTGGTTATCTTCGTCCCAAGCCACTCAACATGTACCCCTCAAACATAGCAATAGAACGTTCCTCGTACGCATCGGCCGCCAATCGAATTAATGCATGAATGTCTAAACCGTCGGGTGTCAATGGAATTGTGAATCCATGACCACTCGCTGTTCCAGAATATGAGGTCGTTTAGTCTGAATAGCTCATTAGAGGTATTAAACTAAACCGGTTACGAATTGACTTGGTTTTGGTTTAATGATATTTGGTTATTAAGCTAAGTATACTTGTAAATCCCTAACTATATAAAGGGATAAGGTAGAGGCTTAAACGCATATATGTAACATAATCTCATCTCTTTCCTCGAGCTTCTCTGATCTTGAGAGCTTGAACCTTCTTCGATACTAGTGGATTGCTGGATTGATTCCGGCCCCGAGACGTAGCCATCCATCTCGAAGGTGAACTCAGGGTGAACAAAGTTTGTGTCATGTATTCTTTACTGTTTTGTTTTGCATGCGAGTGAGAGAGAGTACAAAGAACTTGAGAGATCAATCGCGATGACTTTTGTCCGGTAAATCTTAATCTCGTGAAGAACCTGATCGATTTCGCAACAAATATATTTGTGAAACCGTTGTTAATCTAGTTTTTAATTTAATCAAAAAAATCCCGTTTAATTATATTCCAACAATCCATCAATCATATTGTTTTTTGTTTTGTTTTCAGTTTAGCAATTTCACAATATAATGTATGAGACTATATCTATTAATAATAACAATTCGAAAAACTACGATATGCAGTTGTGTCTTTTAGTCTTCCTTCTTGTTTTTACTTTTTCATACATAACCGATAATTTTATCTAATGTTGCGTCTTTTAAATTCTATGTTTATACTTTTTTATTCATAACCTTTAGAACTACCGAAGGAATATAAAGTTCAATCGGAAGCAATTGCTACTTATATGGAGTTACAAGAAAGCATGTTTACGAGATGGTTAGCCATAAATAAAGAAGAACTTTATGCGGAAGATGCAATATTGAAAAAATAGTATGATGGAAATTATTTTAACATTATCCCAGTTTGTTTTTAAAAATATAAATATATAAAAATAAATATAATTCCGAATTTGGGATAATATATAAATTTAAATATAATATCTTCAGAAATTTTTTGCGATGAGAGGTGATGTTAAAAACATGTGGTTTAAAAGATTTTATTAGACAACATACAAAAGATTTTCGAAATTTTTTGGTTACCAAAAAATATTTATAGAATTGTCAAACATGAATTTATAAAAAAAATAATGTTAAAAAAATATTTTTCCAGAAATATTATTAAATTGCCAAACATGAATTATTTTGTAGACAATAGAAAAAATAAGAAAATATAAAATTTTGGAAAAATATTTAATCATATTAGATTTATTGTGAGTTGGAAATATCAAACGAAATTGTTTAAATTCCGCTAAATTTTCTGATTTTAATTTAAATCATAAAAAAATTATGTAATAAAAATGTATTTTAATACATTAAATTAATGTTTTGAAATATGATTCGAGAAGCAAACCAGAGAGTCGTTCGGGTCATCGGATCTGTGGGTTGACCCGGTTCGATACAGTCCGACCGCAATCAACAATTAGTGAAATTATATATATATATATATAGTATGAAAACTAATAAATCTCTAAGATATATTTGAAAAAATATGTTAAACTGACAAAGTAATTATTATTGTAGTTGATAAAGTATCATTCATAAACGAAAGAAGATCATAAAGTACCAGAATGTAAAATCAGAATGACTCAATAAGGACAATAAAGGACTCCCTTTGATTGCACTATAATTTTTTACTTAACCATGATCCATCCGAGTCAACGATTATGTCACGGTTATTTGCTGAGTTTTATGGGTTTTACCGGATTTATAGTATCTGGTTTTAGAGTTATATCCGGACTGGATTGTTGTATGGATCACAGGTTTTTCAGGATCTGAAAATATTACATTAAATCTATAAAAAAAAATTATCATGTGCGGGCGCACGGGTGAGAATATAGTTGATACTATTAAAACAGTAGAGCATTTTGTGTCCAAACAAGTATTAGTATAGATATTTCTATAATTTTATATGGATTAGTTATACCTATTGCCAAACACCAATTGTTTTGTAGAAAAAATAAAAAAATATAAAATATCGGAAAAATATTAAAGCATACTAGATTATAAAGATTTTAAGTTGGAAATATCAAACGAGATTGTTTAAATTCCGCTAGATTTTCTGGTTTTAACTTAAACCATAATAATATCAAATCATACTATATTTTTTCGAGATTTTAAGTTGGAAATAGCCAATTTTATGCATTTAAAAAAAAATTGATTGTCTAATCCTTCATGTGATAATTGACCTAAAATATAACATAATTAATCGGTTATAAAAATGTCACATTTGGTACAGACTATTATACAACTAAAAAAAATTTAAAGAATATAGATTCTAAATGTATGTGGTAATTATTGTCCTGCACACAGCGTAGGTTAAAATCTAGATTTTGCATAATACGAGTTAGAAATACGATATAAACATCAAAACACATATTATACAACAAATCAACAAAATATTATTTTCTCACTTTAAACATAAGAATTACAAATTTAACATATTGAATCAATAACACTTAAACTAAATCTTATTTATCATTTCACATTTTGTATATTTCAAAATTTAGTATACATAAAATTTTACCCCGCGCAAAGGTACGGATGAGAATCTAGTAGAGGTGTAAAAAAGAAGGTATTGAAAACATAGTATGAGTTTATGGATGTAGCACAAAGCAATCCGTAATGAAGATACAAAAAAGAAGAAAATAACATGAGTAAGGAGTAAACACCTTTTAAGAGGCACTCGTATAAAGTGCTTCAACTCGATAATGTGGTTAGTTTTTTTTTAACACTTTATTATTAGATTTTATTAATCATAGGAACGAGGAATACAACTTTGGTACACTAAATTGGCGGAAAACGAAAATTTCCTGGAAACTGAGCCGGTACATGATACTCCTAGAGACAAAATCCCAAAAAAGGATACACAACAAGATAAACAAGATGGAATATTAAAGTCAAAGATTAAAACCATGGGGAAAGTCGGAAGAGCACAAACAGACGCAGAATTGCAGAGCTCACTAGACAAAGCAGAGAGGGCCAACCAACGCAAGCGGAGGAGAGACGAGGATAGAGGAAACGCGAATAAATAACCAACTAAAACGATTATCCCTAAAAATTGAAGCATAAGAACGGAAATCTAACTCATACCCACGTAATCTTCTTCCGACACAGTTTAAATATGTTGTTCGTTAGAGGAAAATTTTGAGTAGCTAATTTAAATAGATTAAAATAAATGTTTTTTTAACTATTTCAAATAGGTTAAAATTAAATTAATCAGATCAGAAGTCATAACTATGATACAACGACTAAAGCTAAGGGACAATAATATACTAGAGGTGGGGAGGCCAGCGAATCCCTTCTCTCCGGCAAGGAAACGGCGCCGGAAGTGCTATGTGTGACGGCAGTTTTTCTCCCGGCATCACCACCGACACATCTGACGTTGTTACCGGAACCTGCCATGTTGCGTTTTCTTGCTTATGTTTATGTTAATAAAAAATGGAGAAGGAAAAATAACCAAAAAAAAAAAATGTTGGAAAAGCATTAAAATAAGATTTAACGAAAATTTTAAAGATTTTTAGTAAGTTAATCAACGAAAGTTTTAACAAAAACATAAATAGATCAATTAACGAAAGAATCAGAAATTTCTTTAACAAAAAAAAAAGGAATAAAAAATGTAAAGTTTTTTTTGTTATTATTAAATTTTCAAGTTTTACTATTGCTGTTTTTACAGACTGGGTTCGCTGTAGACATTTTCTTTTTCTTTTTTCTTACTTCTGGTGAAACTTCAAAAGGTCGTGCTTTTGCAGAAGAAACAAAAAAAACCCAAATTTAATATGTTTATTTTCAAAATCGTAAATAAATTCAAGTAATATCATACTAAATATAGCTTTTTGTTGCCCTTCAGTTTCATGGGTTTCTGCTTTATAAAAACATTCTTTGATGAAAAGAAAGCTCTTTAAATACCAAAAAATGAGAAAAAGAAAAGAAAAAGACAGAAAAATAATAGTGATGTTTATTAAAAAAAAACAAAAGAAGAGTAATAGTGATGTTAGAAAAGTGATGGTGGTGTTTACCATAGAAGCTTGTTCAGCAAGTTTCTGGCATTGAGCAGGCCCATCGAGAGAAGAAGATTGATAGGGCGTGAAGAGATGTTCGAAGATTGCCATTATGAGGAACATTGATATCAATATCGCAGTCGCAACAAACCCAAACGAGATCGCATTCATAGATGACCCTGAACCATCCTTAGTTGTGTATATGCTCCATGTTCTTACCGAACTTTCCGAATCCGACCTTGACTCATTCATCTCCAACTCTCAGCTTTTGCTCTTATGTAAGTGGACACAGAATCAGAGATCAAGACTGAAACATGAAAACCAAAGATTAGATATTTTCACTTAGTACTGTACGTAAGTTCTTCTTTTGTCTTTTTTTTCTTCTTATTCAAGTGAGTAGAACAGAAGAGATATAAGTAAACACACAACACACTTTGTAAAGCTGATATTATAGTTTCATGTGTGTACGTTATACATGAAACTATATATAAAGGATATATAGAAGATAAAAATAAAATAAAAGAATAGAGAAAAATGGGGTCTATTTAACAAGAGTGTGTGTGATAATAGTACCTAAGGGTAAGAGGAGACATATTGTTGGTCCCTGGATCCTATAATCTCCTTTATTGTCTTCTTAAAGTGATAACTTCACACTTCTCCATGACTTTCTCTTATATAATTTCTGTTTACCCTTAATCTTTTGTTACTTTCTTTCTTTCATTTCCCTAGCTATAACCAAGTCTAAGGAAATTACATATTTGTTTCCTTTCCCTTTTTGAAAATTAAAACTATCTTTATCACACCTAGCTCTTTTCGTTAATAAAGTATTATTCTATTCTTGATCAAACTATTTATCGAACTTGGAATTCAAAGGATCACTTATTAGCCAAGGAAAATTGATCCGATATGTGTGAATTACCAGGAACCCTCTTTAAAACTAAATTGAGCAGCATAGGACCTATTTATGTCTAATTTTAATGAAATACACAAAGGTGAACAAATTAATTACTATTTATTATTCCATCCGTTTCAAAGTAATGGATGTTTAAGGTTTTTTCAGACATATTAAGAAAGTATTTCAATTTTTATTTTATTTTTAAATAAAAATATCATTTATTATATACTTAAACACAATTCAACTATAATGACAAAACAAACTAAATAATACAAATGATCATAAAACATACAAAAATCCAAAATTTTGCATTAAAAATGTAAAATATCACTTAAAATGAAATAATTTTGTTCATCGAGTGTATACAATTGAAACCAAAACCTAGAAGTTACCATTGTAAAAATGAGCAGAAAATAAAATATAGAATTCAGTATTGGTCGGTTTTAGAAACTAACAATTTAACAATATTGAATGGTTTAACATTTAATAAAAAAAACAAATATTGAATGTTAAAAACAATGACAAGACTTGTTTGTAGAAAATATTATTCTCATTGTCGGAATGATAAAATAACGTTTCAATGGGACAATTCACAAAATGATACTTAGAATTTGGCAGCATGTTGAAAAGACGGCCATTACGTTATACTCAAAATGGTGCAGCCTAAAAGCGTATTACACTAATTTCAGACCAACCATTCAGTGCCTATAACTAATTTAGTCAGTCTTGGCGTAAGGTATTGTGAAGATGCGTTAGTAAAATTTTGGGGAACATGACAAAATGTAAAGACAAAGCTATATTATGCTCTCCCTTTACATCTTTTTATACCCTCTTTATAATTTAATATAGATAATATTTGTTTCCCATATAGTTGAAAGAATTATATATTTGCCATATCTTTTTGTAATTTCTTTTTTGAAAACGGCTTTGATGTTTCATGTCCTTTAATTAGTGGGTATAGCTTTGTCGTTTTTCGGTCCACGATCGAGAAACAAACAAAATAGAATAAAATGAATTAAATAATAATATTACGAATAATAATTATTGAAGATGGGTCCTTCGTGTCATGAGAAAGTTACAACAAAGAGAATCATTCAGAAGTATCATATATCATATAATATATCCATTAGAAGTATCGTATAATATCATATCTATACGAAGTTACGATCTCGTTCTAATTTCTCATCGTATGAAAGTAGCGAAAGTTTGAAACTTATGTCTCCACCAAAAAAAGTTCGAAACCAAATTACACATTGACAAACGATTAATTTTGATTTACTGTTTACCAATCCAATTTTAACCAAATAAATTAGAAACTAAACCGATGTTTAACCCGGTTAAACCGGATTACAATTAAACATAAATTAAACATTTCCCCTTCACTTCCTCTTACAGAGAATCAATAAAACCCAATTCATCGTTTGACCCAATTTTGCTTGTTTAGAAGCATCTGAACAACTCCGACTTTAACGAGCTTCCCTCGATTGCTCTGCACAAGAGAGAGAGATGATACAGAGCAAGAGCTGAGTCATTCCGAGTCAACTCAGTCCCGACTCGAATCAGATGTAGAAACGACTCAAGGAGGATTAGGTCTCCGGTCAAGCTCTGTCGCAGCATGGTCGAGTCTCACCGAAGGCATCTCATTGCTTGGATAAACTCTTTCTCAGAAATCAAAACTTTATGCTCAATCTATCTGTTTTCTCCATTAACGCGAAAGCCAGCTTCTCCGCGACGGCGTAATCAAGCGGCTTCCGCGGCGGAAAACATCGGGGTCACACCAGCTTAGAATTGCATAATAGCACTGCGTTTTCCAGCAAACGTTTCCGTACTATCGAGGAGAATTTGGTGCAGACGCAAGCGAGATGAGCCCAGATTCTTGGATGTTAGTTTTTTTCGTTTAAGGAAACAATTAGTTACTAATCCTAAAAAAAAAAAAAAGTAATTTCTCACTTCGATATAAACCACAATTTGATGGTATGTCAATTACACACTAAAATATTAAAAATCGAATAATCTTATCCAAAGCTATTACTACGTATATTTCACCAAAATTTTCCTTTAAAATATATATTTATTATATCAAAATGTATTATATATTTTCACAGGTGATCTGATTTTGTTTTCCATATTTCTTTTTTTTACGAGTTATAAAATATTAAATTACAAACCCGCATATATGCGGGAACTTATATAATCTATCATAAATTAATATGAAAATTTAGTATATATCAATGATGTTTTAAAAATTAGTTTGATTAGAAAGAAAAATAAAATTTTTCTATTTTGCCCCTCCTTACAATGAGAAATATCAATGACATCATCACCACCACCATCGCCGGAACTGTTCATCAACGTCCACCGACACTGTTCATCCAAAAGTTGACGACACTATTCATCACCGGAAAACGTAATATTCGATACTTGTTCGTGCTAAAAATAATATATGATATTTGTTAACGTGCTAACAAAAATTCGGATACTTGTTAGCGTGTTAACAAAAATTCTGATACATGTCCCTCCTTCTTGAGGGGGCGTATCATGTATATGTATACGTATGTATAAGGGTAGATTAGTCATTATGTAATCCCTAGTATAATCTGTGTAATCAGTATGAATATTGTATCTCAATTATCTAATGAATACAACTTCATCCCATTACTCTACAAAATCTTCTTCGAACTCGATGAAGAGAAAAGAAAACTCGGATCCCCTCCGATGTACATCATCCTCGAGATACTCTCGAGATCGTCTGCTAAGTCAATCGCTAGGTTTGGTCTCGCATCCAAGTTTTGCGTGTCCATACTTAACCGTCCAGATTTCACCTACTTGTTCTTGACCAAGTCGTCTCGGCCGCGTCTCTTATTCGCCTTCAAATATAATAGTGGCTGGTGCTTCTTCTCGTCACCTCAGCCTCAAAATCCAGATGAAAAGCCTTCTCTTGTATTAGAAGCGGATTTTCTCAAGGGGTTCAGTGAAATCAAGTGCCCATAAATTTGTGGCCCTGTCTCTAGCTTAGTCCTTTTCCCTAATATTCGGATCTCAAAGGAGAATAGAGATCATAAAGTGCCGGCAATATGTAACCCTAGCACGAGACAATACGCAAGATTACCTCAACAGACAAGGAAGAGCTATACGAGAAGCTTATTAGGATATGATCTTATTGGCAAACAATACATGGTGCTAGTACCTTCGTGGATCATTCTTTGAAGAGGAGCATGTTCTGACATTAACAACAACTGAAATTTGTCATGGACGAAGATCCGATTACTTACCCATTATCCTATAAGTGAAGGGATATGCAATCGATGGGATTTTGAATTACGTAGCTATCGTAACCAAGGGTGTGGAGAAGATAGCTTGCTTTAATGTTAGGCATAATAAGCTTGGATTCCTTAAGCCACACCCTATTACCAGGAACTTATCCCTATCTTCTTCAAGTATTAAATTGATAAATTACAAGGGTAAATTAGGCGTGATTATTTGGTATTGGTACAGTTCTTATGGAAGGCCTAGGTGTGCCTTAAGTTGTGTTTGTGGATTCTAGAGGATGCCTAGAAGCAAGAATGGTTGTAATGTAACTACACTTTGTCAGTGAATATAGTCGTTGAGGCAATGTTTCAGTCGTTGGAGTGACTGCTGCTAGAGTCATCGTCTGAAAAATCCCTTTTGGAAAAAATTTGAGCTACATTGTCTCCTTCTAATCTCTATAATCCCTCTAGAAATGAGATTACTATCCTACCCTCATCTTCATCTCTCTTAAACTGGTTTTTTTAAAAAAATAATAATAAAAAAAAAAACAAAACCGCGACAAAAAAAGGAACGAGATCCTCCACCACCATTCGCAGCGCAATGATGATGGAAGCGGAGAAATAGGACCCAATGCCATTACGTTGTATGTTGACAACGGAGAAGGAAATCAAGAAGAAAAGGATGACGACGATGATGATGATGATGAAGATGATGAATGTGAGGGTAACGGTGTGGATTCATCGAATATGCGTGATTATTATGTTGAGGAACCACCTGTTGTTGAATGTAGTCAAAGTTTAGAGCCATGGGATGACGGTTTGGATTTGAGTATTCGTCAAGAATTTCCTAGTAAGAATGCCGTAGTAGAGTTGGTTCATAGAGGCGCATTTGTTAACTCTTTCGGGTATGTTGTTAAAAAATCGGATACCAGGCGATGGGTGGCCAAATGTGCTCAACGAATTTGTAAATGGAGTGTACGAGCAGCGAAGATCCCAAACTCGGATGGTTTCTCGATTAGAACGTACACGAAGATGCACACATGCAACCGCGCTAGTCAGAGTGAAGAAGGCAGCGTGAAGAGGAAAGGAACAATACATCTAGTCGCATCTATTGTGAGTGAGGCATATCCGGGAAACTCGAGACTCCAACTCCTAGAGTCATCATGGAACTTGTGAAGAGCAGAGTTGGTGTAGAGGTATCATACTCCACGGCTTTGAGAGGGAAAAATCAAGCAATTTGCGATTTGCGTGGGAGCCCGGAAGATAACTACATGATGTTGTATCGTTATTTGTACGTGTTAGAGGAGCTGAATCAGGGTACGAAAACGGCTGTGGAACTGGATGAGGTGGGAAAATTCAAGTACCTATTCATAGCTTTGGGAGCTTGCATTGATGGGTTTCAGTTCATGAGGAAAGTGATTATTGTGGATGCAACTTTTCTAAAGGCCGGATTTGGTGGTGTACTAGTTTTCTCCGCAGCTCAGGATCCCAATCGTCACATTTATCCCATAGCATTCGGTGTACTCGACGGCGAGAATAATGCTAGTTGGGTCTGGTTTTTCGAGAAGCTGCAACGAGTTGTAGACGACTCTTCCGAGTTGGTATTTGTGAGTGACAGAAATGTAAGCCTCATCAACGCCATAGCTAACGTATATCCAGAAGCTCATCATGGGTTTTGCTTATGGCATTTGTCTCAAAACGTTAAAGGTAATGCTCCAAGCGCAAGCAGAGCCGTTGTCGCCAAAAAATTCCAAGAGTGCGGTAAGGCTCACACGGTGGCTGAGTTCAATATGCTTTACGAGGCGTTTAAGCAGAGATTTCCTTCAGCGGCGAAGTATGTGGAGGAAACCACCGTGCCAGAAAAATGGGCTAGATGTTTATCTCCGGTCGCTAGATACAACCTCGACACTAGCAACTCCGTGGAATCTCTAAACAAAACTTTTATGGATGCCAGGAAGTACTCCTTAATACCCATGCTTGATACGATAGTTCGAAAGTTTTCTGATTGGTTTAACGAGCATAGGAACGAGTCCGTGTCAGGAACGAGTGCGAACAAATTGGTTCCTTTGGTTGAGAACTTATTGCACAGCATTTGGCATGATGCTGAAAAATTATCTGTGAGGGAGGTAAACGGTTATGAGCTTGAATACGAGGTAATTTCAAAAGATGGAAAGCTATATTTGGTGAGCTTGGCAAACAAAACTTGCACTTGCAGGTTCTATGATATTCATAAGTATCTTTGCCTCCACGCACTATCCGCTTTCATCTCCTTCAAGAAAAATGGAAGGCGTGATATCCGCATAGAACTTCATGAGTTGTGTTCGAAATACTATTTGATAGAGATGTGGACATTGGCTTATACCAGGTCGATCTATGTAGTGCCCGATATGTCTGCGTGGATTGTCCCGAATTACATCATGGAGAAGCAGATAATACCTCCGGATCCCGTCATAAAGAAAGGTCGGTGGAAAGAAAAAAGATTTTCATCAACTGGAGAAAGGCGCCGAAAGGGAAGGACACAGAACAAAACCAAGCGGGGAAGGACACTACCATGGTTGTTATATGGAGAAGACTATGCCCCCATGTAGAACTTTTATGCTTTTGTTATGTAAAACTTGTTTTCGCTTAATTTGTACTATGTTATGATTTCTGGGTAATACTGGTATAACTATGCATTATTGGTATTAGTTGACTTTTGAAATTAGTTATGTTTTGTTATTTGAAAACCTAATCACCAGATGAAATCATCTAATTTTGTTAGAAATACATCTTATATGTTATACAAACGTAAGAATGAACAAAACATGAACTTTTATAGACAAAGTAGAAATATATTTGACCAACATTCCCTTATACTTTAAGAAAGACATTCTAATGTATTTCCAAGTTGTTAAGTGAAAGGTACAAAAATACCATATTCAAAGTTATTATTGCATAGAACACTGAGATTCATATGGAAAACCAATAAAATCGACTGTAATACTAGAAAATATAGGTTTTTGTTGGTGTAATACTAATTTAATTGGAAATCAAAATTTTCAAGATTTTGTAAAACTAACAACCTGGTATAACTATGTGCATTTTTTTAAAACAGGCCCAGAGTAAAAAAACGCAGGAGACTTAGTCCAAAAAATCAACCTGTGAAAATGAATTTTTCGGCGCCGAATTCAAAATTTTTGAAAATTCTAAAATTCAAATTTTAATTTTATGTTTTTAGATCTCCCAAAGATTTCCTGCACTCATTCTCAACAAACTCTCTCTCTCTCTCTACCACTTTCGACGAATTCTCTCTCTCTCTCTAAAGTTCGACGATTTCTTTTTCTCTCTCTCTCCTTTTCTATTTCTTCCTTCACGCGATCCATGGATTCTAGCTACCACTGGACTGACAATTTCGGTGTTGAACCTTACGAGGAGGAGAAGAGGCGCGGCAGGGAAATGAAGAAGCTGGAGGAGCATTACGACATGCTCGAATTCGTCGCCGCCGCCGAATACGGGATTCCCACAAAATGCCCATGTGGTGGAGACATCAAACACGATGTCTCTCCAACTCCGAAGTTTAAACGTGATCGAGATACTTTAACAGGAAGTAGGTACTTCACCTACACCAAATTTAAGGTAAAATCTAATTTCTCGGTTTTTTCTGGATAATACTAGTAAACTAGGTAAAACTACTTGGATGTTCTTCGTATGTATAACTGGAATACTAGGTCAAACTACTTGGATGTTCTTCGGATGTGGCTGTTTTTTTTTCTAGGATGATGGACTCCACTTTCGTCAGCCATGGGTTTTCGGTGTCGAAGAAGAGATTTCGAAGCTACTTCGGAAGGTTGAAGAGCAGAGCAAGACGATTGAAGAAATGCGAAAAGAGATTCAAACCCATGCCGAAGAGATAGCCAAGCTCAAGTAGACTTTTATTGTTGTTCAAGACTAAATTATCTACAATTTCCTTAAATTGTTGTATGAGACTAATGTACCACTCTGCTTATCTTATGTTTAAGGCTATTTTTACTTAGTATTTCTTTGTTTAGTATTACCTAGTATTACTAGTTTTACTTAGAATTCAATGATTCAAATTAAAAACAAAGTTCAACCGACATCCAAAATAAAAACAACGTACTGATTCCAAATAAAACCTTAGTTCTAGCAAATACCAACAAAAACATTGTTCAAGAGCCTACTTAAATGAAACATATATGCTTCTCCTTCACATACTCTTCAACTGTCTTCATCCTATCCTCAAGATCTCCGACCTTCTCTAATATCATACCCAGCTGATCTGTCAAGGTATGCATCGCGGCCACCACATCCCCGAGAGACGGTTTCTTAGCTCGGCCTCCAGTCGCTGCTCTTTCCTCCTCTTTTTTTGCTCGCCCTTTCACATCTTCATCCTTCATATCTTCAAACTCAACGGTGAATCCGTTGTGAATCCGCTTGTCCCAACTCTCCACAACAGGATCATGCTCATCAACATCGTCCTCCTTTTCCATGATCGAATCCAAGATCTCCTTCTCCTCACCCGAAGCTACCAACAGACTGTCAATGTCCTGTCAAGTTAAACACATTTAAACAACTAGTGTTACCAAGTTTTCCTAGTTTTACCAAATCTACTAGTATTACCAAGTTTTTCTAGTTTTACCAATATCTACATAGTGTTACCAAGTTTTTCTAGTTTTACTAAAATCTGCAAATACTACTAACCTTAATAGTTCCGAGTTTTTCATACACAGTCTCAAGAGGCCAGCCTCTCAGGTCGCATTTCTTCCACTTATACCTGCACATCCTTGGACAATCGTCCTTAGGAGCTCGAACAGGTTCTCGGAAGCTACTTCTCAGTGCCGGAATGGCCTCCAACGCCAAAAGCTACAAACAAACGCATATAATTATACTTCGCAAAAAAAGGACCAACCTAGTCAAGTTGTACAATTTACCTCCAAAGGAAGACAAAAACCAGGAATCGACCAGGCGCCCTCCACCTCCCCGTTATAGTGGCTCATCGTACTCTCAATGGACTCTAACATGTGATCAAAAGAGAATCTGCCCCAAGGAAATGTCTTACACAAATCCAGATCAGCAACGTATCTTACAAATATCGGATGGGAATGCCATTCACCACAAACCATGCCTCCTTTTTCCTTTGGATCGCAGCAGTACGCAGCAACAACATCCACATGGGTTGAACCATATGATTGCTCTTCGGCATGTGGAGAATGTGGCAGAATTGCGGATGCTTCTCAAACCAATCTCTTTTCGTCGGACTGAGATCCACTTCTTTAAACGTCTCCAAAACTTCTTCGACGAAGCACCGGGTTGATAGTTTTATGCTCTTGCTATACTGCTCAGGCTGAAAGTACATTCTAAGTGGTTTCATGGCTTCCGTCTCTGCCCAGGCATCCTGCAACAAACACGCAGTATTACCAACAAACTCACAATATTACCAAGTTGTACTAGTTTTACCCAGTTTTCCTAGTTTTACCAACACATCTAGTATTACCTAGTTATCCTAGTATTACCATTTCTCCTAGTTTTACTTAGTTTTCCTAGTATTACATTACTTCTACCATTTTAAAGATAGTTTTTCCTAGTTATCCTAGTATTACCATGAACTCTCCATCTCAATTCTTTTCTACTTTGCCAGATTCTACTTAACACTAGAATGAGACACTAGAATTGAGAGAATTGATAAGATTGATAATAACTTACACCGAAATGGCCGTCGGTCTCGCTTTCCTCCCACAATTCTTCTCCTTCCTCTCCATCTTCTCCTTCCTTTCCATCTTCTCCATCTTCTCTGTCTTCTCCTTCCTCTCCATCTTCTCCTTCTTCTCCGTCTTCTCCTTCCTCTCCATCTTCTCCTTCTTCTCTGTCTTTTCCAACTTCATCTGATTCCGTTTCTTCGTCGGAATCATCTCCCTCCTCTTCAACGGTTTTCTCCTTTGCCGTTGCCGTCTCCTCCGTGTTTCTCGTCTCAGCCGTCGGATCAATAGCCTCTTGTCCCGCCGTTTCTGCTTCAACATTCGGAGGAGGAGGAGCCGAAACCGATGCCGCCGACGATTCTTCCGGCCCACTCTCCGCCGGCGCAGTCTTCTTCTTCTTCGCCTCCCTCTTCTCCGACTTCTCCGACGAAGGAGTCCTCAGTCTCAGATCTCGTCTCATCTTCCTCGCACGTCTCGTTTCCACCATCTTCAATCGATTTCACGCGGCAAAAGAAAATAAAGAATTAAAAAGAGAGTGACCCGAGACAATCGAGTAAGAAAGGAGAAGAGAAGGGGTAAGAAATCGATTTAGGTAAGTTTTTTTTTTATTCTTCTAATATGGTCTGGTTTTTTCGTAAATTTGAGGAATATGATATGGTTTTTCCGTAAATTCATTTTTTTCCAATTAAAAGAAATTCAAAACTAATTTCCAGTTATAAGAGGGACATTTGAGCTCAACATTTCAGCTAGAGGGAGTTTTGAGACGATTACTCCTGCTGCTACTGGTGAAATTATTTTTTCCATGGACTATACATCTAAACCCTTTTTTGTTTTGTACTTCAATCCTGAAAGGAACACTTTGGAAAAGTTGGAATCCAAGGTTTTGAAGAGTCTGAGAAAAAAAAAACGGCAGTGGCAAAACCAAAACATAATAAGATTCAATAATATCCATTGAAACGGAACTCAGAAAATAATATAAATGAGATGGTTTGAATTAAAAAAAAAAAAAAAAACATTTAAGCTTTGACTCTGCCAAAGAACTTGGCCTTCTCCTGAGCAGTGTGGAAATGACCATGTCCATATTTAGAAGACGTGTCAATCAACTTAAACTTAATCTCCTCCATAGCAACCCTCGACGTTTTTGTCTCCGAGTCACCACCCGCTTCTTCGGCCCCACGCAACATCACTTGATCAGTAGATATTCTTCCTACACTACATCCCGCAATATGGTGACTCAGCGCCTCGACAAACCCAAAGGGGCATTAATGTCTGACGTCTCATATAATGTATAAGTTCTGCATCAGAAGTCCATACAAAAAATCACCATTTGGTTTTATGGAAGCGTGAGACGTATTCTAACTGAGAAAACAAACCCTGCAAAATAATATGATTTTATAAAAGGAAGAGTAGACGAGAAAAAATCATATAGAAAAAAAAAGTAATGAAAAATATTGATTGTTGTGAGAATGATCAATAAGTTTCATATCAACCAAGCAAAAACCTCAGCTGCTACGTAAACTTACGTTAGAATAAAAGGCAAAGAACAAAAAGTTGATCTTAGAACTAAGGTGATTAAAAGTATTACCAAATTGCAGATTTGTACCTATAGAAACAAACCTTATATAAGCAATCAAATCAGCAATGTACAAGAAGTTGCAGAGAAACAATGACAACCCTAGATACTTGACACATAAGCTACTCTCAGGAATTCTAATACATGAAATGAAATGTTCCCTCGATCAAAATCCTATGGCATCATTACAATGCCAAATCTCAAGATCATGAAAGTGTTTTTCACCAGAAAAAGGTTTCCATCAACCGATCAGCCTAGAGATTCCAGCCTCGATTTTTTACATAACTTCCTACCACTACAAGAATAATTGTCTATTGCCACATATAAATTTGTGGCAAACACCTAAAATATAAGCATTCGCCACAAATTGTCACGAAATTAATTTGTGGTTATAGAGTCGTTACAAACATAATTTGTGGATATCAGTTAAATCTATCATTTTCAGATAAAATGTTATTTATATATTATTTGTAAGTATTGGATTTTTTGTATATTATTTGATGTTTATGTGTAAGAGTTTACAAGTTAAGATTTAGAGCTTATGATTAAGGGTTAAGGGTTTGTGTTTGGGGTTTAGAATTTAGGATCTATAAAATGATTATATTTAAAAAAATTTGTAAGTGTTGAATTTTTTATTTGTATATTATTTGATATTTTGTGTAAGATCTAGTTTACAATTTAAGATTTAGAGTTTATGATTAAGGGTTAGAGGTTTATAAGGGTTTAGGGTTAGAGGTTTGTGGTTGTGGTTTAGAATTTAGGATTTATAAAATGATTATATTTGAAATTTTTGTAATTGTTAGATTTTTTGTATTTATTTGATGCTTATGATTAAGGGTTAGAGGGTTAGGGTTTGTGTTTGAGGTTTAGAGTTTAGAGTTTAGCCACAGATAAATTTGTGCCAAATTCGTGGTTATCTCATTAAAAATTGTTACGAATTACGAAGACCATAATTTTGTGGCAAATTTGCCATAAATTCCCACGTTTATTGTGTCCCGGCAAATTTGACAGGAAAAAAATTCTAAAAATTTGTGGCAATTTGTGGCAAAATTTGCCATAAATTGCCACAATGTTTGTCAACGTGGCATATTTGACACAAAATGCAACAAAATTTTAAAAATCGTTTTTCGTGGCAAATTTGTTATAAGTTTGTGGCAAAATTACCACGAAAAGATTGTGGCAAAATTCTGGCAATACACAACTTTTCTTGTAGTATACGGTTAATTATCACTTCGAATCAATAACAAGAAGACCAGAAAATACAAATGCATGTGCAGTCGCATGATCAGAGAACAAGAACACGATTTATGAAGATCATCAAACGAAAATTTGAGATAAAAGCAAAGTAAATTGCAAAATCAATGAATTGTGTGAGACAAACCAAAGATTCTTCAGATGATAACAAAGCAGATCCAGAGAAGCAGAAGCACAAATTATAATCAAAAGGCCGTTATGAAAATGGTGAGTCGGATTTGTGAACTAAGGAGATATTTATAGTGTATTATATTGGCTGCAAAGGGCTTATGTTAAGATGTGTATCCGCCGAGATTTACTTTAGACGTCTAAAGTACGAGTAAAAAAAAACCCGCCCCACGCCGCACAATGGATATCGTGGATGTAGACAATCTTGTAATGGGGTTTAGTGGGAGTTGAATTTATATAGAGTTGATTGATTTTAATAGTTGGGAGATTTGTTAAATTTTCATAGAGGTCTGTTAGATTTGTCGAGAGTTTTGTTAAATTTGCAACGAATTTTGTGATTTAAAAAAATCTACCAAAATATTTACTATAAGGACTTGAAGAATCCGACGGATATCCATAGTATATTGAAAGTGTTATACTATTTTGAAAATGTTGATTTATGAGTTAAATTGTTAAAAATTCATATCTTAATAACACTAAGTTTTAATAAAATGATAGAATCAATGAAAACCAAACTTTTTTAATAACAATAGATTTTGAATGGAATTGAAAAATCATCAAACCAATAACCATGGATTTTATTAAGAATGTCATATAATCCATCAACCAATAATAGTGGAATCTGATTTTTTTAAAAATCTATAAAACTCCATCTACCAATAAACTCCTCTTAGGTTAGCATAAATTCTTCTTTTTGACGCCAAAATGTGAGCAGAACTAGTTCGTCGATAGTTTTCAATTTTTTTTGTTCTCTGATCAAGACTATGATATAAGAATTAGAAAGTCAAGAATGAGAAAATGTTCCAAGTTGGACCTCAAATATTATTGATCATGTCTCTGTTGAATGTAAAGTCAAGGATAAGAAATTAGCTGGCATGTTCTTGTCTCATGGATCCCTTGCTTAGTACTTACTTTCGCTATGCGTGGACAAGTTCATAACACACTTATGAATTTCACTATGCTTTCTTTCATTATTGTATTTATCGAAAGTTTGAAATTATCTTTCATCTCTTTGTTTCTCTTTCCTTTTGATATTAATAACCCACAATCATAACCAAACTATCATGTTTTCCGCTTTCTGACTATGATTGAGTCATACAACGGTGACCGACGAATTGCATTGAGTTTTTTTTTTTGTTCTCCTATTCCTCCCCTTTGAATAAAAGAAAAAGAAAACAATTTATTTTCCTCTTGTACATGTATGGTACAAATTATTTTGATAACAATGTCCTTGCCCCGATAGATGTTACAAAAATAGAAACAAAAAAACCAAGTCATTGCCTCTCCCCTCTTGTTACCCCACGCATAGGAAGGGCTAGAGTTTATAGCCCATTCTACAAGAAATTTTCTTTTCGTGGATACAAGAACACCTTAACATGGACTAAATGTTTCCCTTGCTCCTACTGTTTTCTTGACCACATATATCCAAAATATTGGTCGGAAGATTCAACAACTTATCGATTCCAAGATTAACTTTCTCTTATTCAACTGGAATATGCAACTACAAACAATGATATGCAAATGAAAATCTAATTCGAGGCACACTTGCGAAAGAATTGATTGCATTACAGACGTTTGATGGTGGGTTTGAAGTGGTACACAATGTGTATTTTGGGTGTAACGATCAAGCTGTGGGTGAAGGCTATATAGGAATGAGAATATTAGGTTTGGGGGTTGGAAAATACTCCCTCGTAGAGAAACTCGGCTCAAAATTTTCGTTTTGCTTCAGTTGGATAAGGGAAAGTACATCCACTCACAACTTAATAATTGTCGATAGTTCAAATACACAGGGACATCCCAGCGTAATTAATATCACGGAAGGCCATTATATGTTTTAACCGGAGTCCATGATTGTAGGTTAATCCACCCATCAAAAGTGTACCTAAATTGAGCAAATTATCTTTATCAACGAAAGTTGATGCTAAGACGTTTGTGAACATAATGAACTAGAACGTTAATGCATGTTTAGCTTCCTAAATTCAAACGACAAATTATGATCTTAGGTTGCTAGATATAGTAATTAATTCTATGACAGTAAGTTGGTTCTAAAATCGTGATTAAAAATACTATTTAATTGCTTCCTTGTTCGATTATTTGTTTTGATGATTCATATTTCTTTGTGAATTTTCTTGATGTCTGAAAACATATTACAAATTATTGATATAAATATTTAAATTCTAACACGTAGAACGGTGAAAATATTTTGAAATTACACAGATTTTAATAACAACAAATTTGATATTTTAAAATTAATCAAAGCATGGATCTATTATCCATTTGGTCGATCGTAAACAAAAACACTGATAATTCTATTATCCATTTGGTTATTCTTATAGATAGGTGATACATGTATAAACAAAAACACTTAATTCTATTATCCATTTGGCCGATGGTAAAGGCAATTGTGACTCTTTGGTTATAAATGTTCCCTTCTCCTCCGGAAGTGTTTCTTGCTGGGTTCCGGCTTATTCCATGGAAAATTCTCCAAAAAAAAACTTATATTCTTCATCACACACAATGCTCTTGGGAGCAAAGATAATCGGTGGAGTAAAGCGGTTGGATATGTCTTTGGAGTTTGTTTTGCGGCGGCTTCTACACTGCTGCGTCATTTTCCTTAGCCTGAGGACAATTATTGGATGAAATGCCAGAGTGGAACAAACTAAATTTGTTAATAAAATTTGGATCTAATATCCGCAGAGTTCGAATCTAGGTGAGTAGCTCCTTGGATCTTACATTATCTATGGCAGCAGATAGAATGATAGATGGTGGATCGCCCCACAAAGGCTGCGAAAGACCCTGATACAATTCGGAATCCCTTAACTTCGAGGTACTAGTCTCGACAAGGTTAAAGAGAAAAGAACAAAGTTTGATAAACTCTAAAGAAAACACATTTCTTGTTTTTAATTTATTCAAAGGTTGATTTTTACAATGGCAAAGAGCTAAGCTTTTTATAAGTTCGTTTACAAGACTAAGACAAATAATGGCCATAAACAAAACAGCAAAAAATTTGGCAAACATCTTGACAAATAAATGTAATTTGGCAAACACCCAAGTACTCACTTTTCACGTGGCTCGCCATAAGCAACCGTTTATCAACATGAGATCAAACCAGATTGTGGAACCAAGGTCAATGATCTGATTGTGTTCTTTGCGGACATCCGGAGGAATCTCAAAATCATCTCTTTTTCTCTTGTGGATTCTCAGCAGAGATTTGGAAGATTCTCACTCACCAACTCCTTGCAAATGGGTACACAACGGAATGGGATCAACCTGTCTCAATGCTCCACAACACAAGTCTCGACCGGATCACACTATTTCTCATTCGGTATGTATTCCAATCAGCCCTACACCACATATGGCGTGAAAGGAATGCCGGAGACGTGGAGAAGTTCCCTCAACTCGCACTCGGCTAATCAAGCTTATAGACAAGAATGTTCGAAATCGGTTAAGCTCAATCCGCAACACGGGAGACTACTCATATAACGAGGGGCTCACCTTGTGGTTCGCCACAAAACCCATATAATACAGCTCAAATATTAGTCAGATCCTCGGCTCTCTTACCTTCAATGAAAGTTTGTAAAGCTTTCTATTTTTCAAAAACAAGACCACAATATTTGTAAAAACATTTTTTGGTTTGAATAAATTTTATATTCAATTAAAAAAAATCAAAAGGGCAAATGTCTTGGCAAATATCTAGCTATTGGAATTAAAGGCCAAGTATGAATGGATCTTTTGTGGAAACTCCTTGGGAGCCATTTGACCATCCAAAAATATCTCATTTCATGATAATCTCGAACCTTCTGGATGGAATAAAATATTTTAGTCTCGGTTCTTTATTATTCCATCTGATATCGTCTATGGTGACGTTTATGAAATAGATCGTAAAAGGTTGCGTTTATTCATTCACATAATTGAGTAAGACAATATTGCCTGTTCTTGTTAGCACAATATCTAAAGAGAATATTTACATATATCTCCTGATACCCCCCCCCCCCTCCTCAAGTTGGTGGTCCGTAATCACGAACAACTAACTTGGACAATAATTTAGCAAATGCTGGACCCGGCAATGCCTTTGAAAAGATGTCCGCAACTTGATCCTTGGTCGAAATGTGCTCTGTTTTGATGAGACTATTCTGAACAGCATCACGAACTTGATGGCAATCGACTTCAATGTGTTTTGTCCATTCGTGAAAAACGGGATTAGCCGCAATGTGAAGACCGGCCTAACTATTGCAATGAAGAGGCATAGGATGACGATGCTCGTAGTCGAATGTGTGAAGAAGTTCCCTGAGCCATTTGAGTTCGCGGAGTGTGTACGCCATATAGCTCGATACTCAGCTTCAGCCGAAGAACAAGATATCGTGTCTTGTTTCTTTGTTTTCCACAAAATATGTGAGTCACCTAAGTAGACAATGAACGCGATACAGAACGTCTAGTGTGCGGACAGGCAGCCCAATCGGAGTCTCAATATTTAGTAATAGTCAAATCACTATCAGAACGAAGTAAAACACCTTGAGCTAGAAAACCTTGAGATATCGTACAACATGTAAAGTAGCTTCCCAGTGAGCAACAAGCGGAACTTGCATGAATTGGGAAAGGATATGAACGATGTAGCTTAAGTCTGGACGAGTGATGGAGAGATATATCAAACGATCAACCAAACGCCTATATTGCACTGGATTCTTAAGTTTTGGTCCCGTGACTGACGCAAGCTTGTGATTGAGTTCAACGGGAGTAGTAGATGGCTTAGCGCCACAAGAGTCCAGCCTCAACAATTATATCGAGAGCGTATTTGCGTTGTGACAAGCAAATACCATCGGGACCACGAGAAACTTCAATTCCCAAGAAGTATTTGAGTTTGCTGAGATCTTTCATGTGAAAACATTGATTTAATTTCTCTTTGAATTTTTGAATGGCACCGAGATCATTGCCTGCAAAAACAAACTCATCAACATAGACAAGAACATGAAGGATGATCGTCCCTTGAAGCAATGAGAACATATAGTAATCTTGATAACTTTGTTTAAATCTGAATTGTTTCAAGGCTGTGGAGAGTTTAGTAAACCAATATCGAAGTGCTTGTCGAAGACCATATAAGGACTTACGAAGACGACAAACTTTATTCGGATCAGTAAATTGAAACCCCGGTGGAAGTTTCATATAGACTTCTTCGTCAAGATCACCGTGGAAGAAGGCGTTGTGAACATCCATTTGGTGAACCTCCCCGTCCTTAGCCGCGGCAACAGCAAGAAGATAACGAACCGTAGTTAACTTAGCCACCGGTGCAAAAGTCTCCGTATAATCTGTCCCTTCTTCTGTCGGTTGCCGAGAACAACAAGTCGACCTTTGCGTCATTCTAATGTCCCATTAGGATAAAATTTGAGTTTGTAAACCCATTTGCTGCCTTTTGCTCATTTTCCCTGAGGAAGATCAGTGATACTCCAAGTGTGATTTGCTTCCAATTCATTAATCTCTCGTTTCATAGCCTCACATCATTCTTTAATGAGAATTGCATCTTTGAAATGATATGGTTCAACACTGTCAAGAACAACGGCCATAAAAGCGATGTGGCTTGCTGAAAAACCAGAGTCGGATAAATATTGAGATATCAGATAGAGAATTTTACCAGAGACAGAAGAGGAACTAGGATTGAAGAAGCCAAGAGAAGGAGCGTGAGAAGAGTGTACGTGTTTGCTGACAAAATCTATAAGTAAGACTGAAGGCTTCTTAGGGCGATGGCCATGACCCAATAGTTCCGGCAGATCCGGTGATGATGATGTAGGATCCACATAATCAGTAGTCGGAGATTGTAAAGAGATTAATTTCGGCCGACATAGTTGTCAAATTGTCAGTCGGCAGAGTTGTCAAATTGTCAGCTGGCAGAGTTGTCAAATTATCAGCCGACAGAGTTGTCAAATTGTCATTAGTCGGGATTGAAGGCACAAGCAATGGAGTGTTCGTCGGTGATGGTGAAGGAAGAACATCATCCATTGGAACCCAATCATCATCAAAAACCTCGTTGAATGGGGTGGAGATGGACAACGTCACTTTTGGGGATTGAGAGAATGGAAAAAAATCTTCGTGAAAAATGATGTTTCTGCTTACAAGAAATTTTTGTTTCTCGAGATCATGTAGACACCATCCTTTCTTGCCTTGAGGATAACCAACGAACACGCACTTCCGACTTCGAGATGCAAATACGTTTTGTCGCACGAGACGCGTTCCCATCCAGAAAAGTAATTGCGGACAGAATGATATCTATGATATTACTGAGTATAGAGATATCACCCGTTATATGGTGAGACGCACCGGTATCGATTATAACATCAGTAAGATTGGATTTACCGATAGCCTCTCCGAGGAGGTATTTGGACGTTGAGCTTGAAGTAAGTTGATCAATTGGGTAATCTGATCAACACCTTCTGAAGTACGAGCAGAGTTCGAACGCCCACGTCCACGACCATTGGATGGAGGAGGATGACCTCCACGGTTGTTGTTGTTGCCACGTCCTCTGTTCGAAAAACCGCCCCCTGCCCGAGGAAGTGATGGAACCCTCGTTGCGATTCTGTTCATAATACCAGTCGGGATAAACATGAAGCAAAAAATATTCGTTAACTTCATGTCCTTGTCGCTTACAGTGAGTACAAGACAAAGTTGAGCGATCACGGAAACGAGGTGCTGACAGAGCTGCAACTTGAGCCGCATAAGCGCTTTGAACAGAGAAACCGATGGCCTATGTTTTGACAATGTCCTTGGATCGAGCAATGTTTAGTAACTGTTCCTCACGAATAACACAAGAATAAGCCTGATTGAGAGTAGGTAGAGGATCTTCGCCAGTTATTGTAGATCGTATATTGTTGAAGCAAGGAAGATCAAGCCCGAAGAGAAATGGATGGAGCTTATCATCCTCACGTTCTTTGGCGATATTAGGAGCTGCTTCACAACGACATACTTGACTGGTACGATAATTTTGCAGCTCTTCCCACAACTTGGAAAGTATGCCGATTTACTCCAAAACTGATTGACCTTCTTGTTTGCAGGTGGTAATCTCATCTTTTAACACTTGTTTTTGAACGTCGTTTCCTACCGAGAAACTAGTACGAAGACTTTCCCAAAGCGTTGAAGCCTCAGAAACAAGCAATACGGTAGAACAAATTTGGGGATCAATGGACGTACGAATCCATCCAATGATCATAGAGTTCGCAGCAAGCCACTTGGACAAATTGGGTTCTGTTGCTGGTTTAGGGACAAAACCATCGATACATCCAAGCTTTTGCTTGGCTTGTAGCGAATTCTTGAGCTCGGTATACCACTCAGGATAGTTATCCTCTCTCAATATGACAGAAGAAATCAATGCGCTGGGATTATCAGACGCATTGAGGAGATATGGGGAAGGAGGAGATGATTCGATGGTGGATTGATTAAGTGGAGTAGATGGATATGATGATTTAGAGATGTTTTATGTCATGATAAAATTGTGTACAAGAAGAAGATTATGGTATTAGCGGCGGCGACGACAAAGAGCTAGGTCACAAGGATTTGCTCTGATACCATGAAATAGATCGTAAAAGATTGCATTTATTTATTCACATAATTGAGTATTTATACAAGACAATATTGCCTATTCTTGTTAGCACAATATCTAAAGAGAATATTTACATATATCTCCTAATAGTTTAAGAAAAGTTTTCGCTTCTTCACTTCTACCTTATGATTTTCTGGTTGGAGCAGCATATATTGACTCATGTGAAAGCATTTATTAAATAGAGGGTTTACGCCACAATATTTTATTTGATATCAACATGGAGAGGGTTATGGTGGAAATGTAGCTAGTAGTAGTAATTATCAAGGTCATGTAGATTTTGATGAATCAGATAATCATGATAGTTATAATGATCAACATCAATTTGATCAGGGTCAAAATCATGATAGGATGCATGAAACAAATGCTGATAATATTGTTGACGAACCCAACATAGATGCAAAACGATTTTATGATATGCTAGACGCTGTAAATCAACCACTATACGATGAATATAGAGAAGGACAGTCTAAATTGTCGTTAGCAGCTAGGATAATGACAAATAAAACTAATTATAGCTGAGGTTTGCATGGATGATTGAGCTGATCTTATTAAAGAGTATTTGCTAGAGGATAATTTGGCTGCCAAAACATACTATGAGATACATAAGTTGGTTTTTAGTCTTGGGTTGCCTTCTGAGATGATATATGTATGTGTTGACAATTGTATGCTTTTTTGGAAAGATGATGATAAGCTGCATGAATGTCGATTTTGCCAAAAACAGAGATTTATGCCGCAAACTTCTGAGCGTAGTAAGATACCGTACCAACGGATGTGGTATCTTCCTATAATTGATAGGTTGAAACGATTGTATCAATCTGAAAGGATAACTACATCGATGAGGTGACATGCAGAACATTCACAGACATATGAGGAAGTGACTCACTCGTTAGATGCAAAAGCGTACACCCAAACTTTGCTAAGTCTAAGCGGAATGTCTATCTTGGTTTTTGCACTGGTGGATTTAGTCCATTTGGTATGTTTGGTAGACAATATTCTTTGTGGCCAGTAATCGTAACGCTTTATAGATAGTGGCATTATTACCCAATTTTTATGGTTTTTCAATGAAACCCAGTTTGAGCATTCAAAGCTCATGAACTTGTGGTAAAATTTGGCGACTAGAAACTTCAATATCTTTTTTTCTATAAGTATATGGATTTGGATAGAATTCTAGCTTAATGGAACTTGAAATTTGAATTTTAGGTGAAATTTTTGCACATGAATGGTGAAATCCGAAAATCATAGAAGTTTTAGGAACTTGGGAGGTTTGGTTATTTGTTCTATCTTATGCCTTTAGTGCTTTATGAGAGTTCTTATTCCATATCACTAGCTCATAATGCATTTATCTTGGTTTCCTAGTTTCTATATCTCTTGTTAAGGCTTTTTTGAAAATTTGTTTGGTAGGTACCTAATGGTGAGAACGAATATTAAGGAACTTTCAGAAGGTTCCTGACGAACAAGGAGCAATGAACATACGTTTGAGGAACCAAGGGTAGTGAAAGAGAAGAAGAACAAGTAGCCGGGGCTTGGTAAGGAATCGAACAAGAAGTGGAGTGTAGAGGATGGAGATGAGATCGATCTAGATATTTATGCCGTTGACAAAAAAATTAAAACATATGAACTAATGTTTTAGACTTGAGAAAGTTCATAACAATTAATGTAATAAATGAATTATAAAATATATATTTTTTGAAAGAGAATGAATTATAAAATATTAAATTATAGTTTCAGAAGATATACTTTTAGACCCTTTATCATAAGTTTTTTTTATATGGGTCAACATCAAAAGCATGATAAGTCCGATCGAAGAATTCTAATTAAGTCTATTAAGCAAATGAGAAATTTAATAATCATTCTAATACAAAAATCAATGAAAATAAAGAAACACAATTATTAAGGTAAACTAAAAAAATCACCATTAGTCTTTAAATGATTTATAGATATATTGTGATTATCTTCCAAAAATACAAATTCCACAAATTTATCATCTGTTTTGGAGAGATGTTATGATTCTCTTCCAAAGATACATATTCCACAAATAGATCATCTATTCTTGGAGATATGCTTCTAACAATAGTCAAAATTAGTGATTAACTTCCAATCACCTTCAACCATGAGTAAAGAAAAATGATTCATAGCTCATTTTTGATTGTAGCCTACAATATTACGTTCAAACATAAATATATTTTTTAGTTGATATATAATTAATTTTAGTTAAACTTTGTCTACAAATTATTTAATTTCAATATATAATGTGCCGATTATTGTTTTGCATTCACTCAAAATGATAAGTTAGAAAAACACAAAATAAAATACATGTATCTATTGTGATAAATCTGCCAAAATAACTTTGACTGTGATAACATTTCCATGAATTATTGCTCAATAATTATGATATAGAATGATTTGAATCATGCAAATATACAAAAAATGTCAATATTTTTGAATAAAATGTTATTAGCAAATATAGAAGATCTATTTACGGTAAAAAAATATCAATAGTAAAAATATGAGGAGAAATTTTGAAATTTACTAGACAAAGAGTCTTCGTATAAATAAAGCTCTTCACGAAGAACTAGAACATTATAAAAACTCTATTTTTTCAATAGAAATAATACTTAAAAAAATGAGTATCACCAAACATCTTGTTACATTTTTTCTTGTAGTAATATTAGCAATTTCATTTTCAAAGAGCGATGTTTTGGCAGGAGCCTACGCACGTATGTTGTTTCTTACAAAAATAATTTCTTTCATATTTGTTCTTGACAATTTTATTTTTGACAATTTTAATAGCAATAGTAAAACAACGTTTTATTGAAAAAACATATAAACTTGATAACCATTATCATGAACATTGATGTGTGTAATAAATTATTATTTAAGTATTGATATAGATCATATATAAAATCATTACATAAATGTCTGATTGTATATGTGCAGGTCCAGAAAACTGCCTTGGTATTAAATGTGGGCCAGGTCCGCACGGAAGGTACGGAGCTTATGAATGTCAAAAAGATTGTCAAACAAGAGGTTTCCATAATGGAGCGTGTTGGATTGTTGGTCCTCAAAATGCTCAATGTTGTTGCAATAAATAAGAGATAAAAATCGATTATCCCTTAATGATTTTGCAATTTGTACGTTGAATTATGTTTCTTCAATTTTCTTGAGTAACGAATCTAATGAAATAAAAAATATTTATTATACTAACGATCTACATCAATCGTAAGTCGGTTCAATTTGTTTACAAAAAAAAAATTAAAAATAATCTTATGAGTGGAATAAGGTAAAAACAAAAACAGTTGTTATCTATCATGAAGACTAGCTGCGTAGACATGATGTGTGTTCTACGTTGTAATTGTTTTAAGTTTGTTTTAAAGTGAATCGAAAGACATCAATTTGTTTCAAGCTATTAATATTTAGTTTATATGAAGCAGTCAGTGCTACCACTTGACAAAGCTGAGCTAAAATGATTAGAAATAGACTATAGTGAATCCTTACATGTTTTGTTCGCTCGTAGAAGACATGATTGGCTGCAAATTAAATTGCGGATTTACTGTCAAAGTAAACCGGCATCGATTGAAGTACATGATCAAGACTAAGATCTTTAAGAAGACATTTCAGCCAAAAAAACTCTTGAGTGAGGAAATCCATGATCCAAATTACTGGGCCGGAATTTTCACCCCCACAGTTAGCCCCCAATTCCTTAAATGCAGATGTTAGACTTCTTTTTAAAGAATTTCACTCCGTCAATCGCCTTTAGATGAAAATCCAGTTTCATTGAGTTGCTTTCCCTTCTTCACTTCCTTCAGTCACCTTTTACTTGTTTTCGACCTTTGCCTTCGTTTAATGGCTTCTCAAGATTCTTGAGCTCGTCCTTTCAATGTTTGGGCTAAAACCACCTTCAAATCGGAACCTAAGGACCTTGCTTTGTTTCGTAAAAAATGCGGCATTCCCGACGAGGTTGAGATTAGGATTCCTCGTAGAGTCCCCAGAAAATACTCCTCTAAGATTTTGTAGTGCGTATGAGGATTTCTTTACCGCTTGTGGACTTTGCTTTCCTCTTCCCGATATCCTGGTTCGGTATCTTATTGACTTAGGGATTTGCTTGTCCCAACTGACACAAAATTCCCTTCGGAAATTGCTCGGTCTTCTGGCACAAGCTCAGGATTCTGGTCTTCCCACTACAAGAAAACAAGGTCTTTTCCGACGGCCATAATTTCGTCGGAAATTTCCGACGGGAATAGAACGAAAGTAACATCCGTCGGAAAAAAAAACCCGTCGGAAATCCGTCGGAAATTTCCGACGCCAATGATCCGTCAGAAAATAACCGACAGATTTCGACGGATTTTCGATAGATGATGTAGACGTTTGACGTTGCCGACGGATTTCCAACGACGACCATCCGTCGAACACATTCCGACGGATTGTAGCCGTTTGAAATAATATATACGTTACATAGCCGTTTGAATACAGCCGTTAAATCCGTCGGAAACCCGTCAGAAATTCGTCGGACAACGCGTACAATTTCCTTATAAAAACGTATCCACCCTCTCATTTACAATCACAAAAAACCTCTCATCTACAATTCCTTACAAAAATGTCTTCTTCAGATCCTTATAATTATTTTCGATCATGGATGGACAAGCCTCATCAAATTTCGGACACGGGCCTAGTTACGAAAAAATTCAGAGAAGGTCTGCAGGAATTCATGGCATTTGCGGCTAAGCAAAAGAAAGAAAAAATAACCGGTAAAATCTATTGTCCTTGTACGAATTGTCGGAATCGTAGATTAATCGTGATAGATGAAGTATGGTCACACCTTTATTGTCATGGGTTTGTGCTGGGTTACAAGATTTGGTATTATCATGGAGAAAATGATACAATGGTTGATAATTATGCTAGTACTAGTGAACAATATATTGGGGATAGCACTAGCTTAGAAGAACTTGCAATGGAAGTAGAAAGTACTGTAGGTCATGTTCAGATGGTGAACGATGCATTCTGTGAAAGTATGCCATCGGTTGCTGAGTATGGAGATAGAGGGGAAGAACCTAACGCAGAAGCTCAGAAATTCTTTGATATGTTAGACGCTGCTAAAAATCATTTATATGATGGGTGTAGAGGTGGACATTCCCCTTTATCATCTGCAACTAGGATGATGGGTATAAAAACAGATTTCAATTTGAGTGAGGAGTGCGTGGATGCAATCGCTGATTTTGTGAAAGACATTTTGCTAGAAGATAATCTTGCACCGGCATCATACTATGAGATACAGAAACTTGTTGCTGGGTTAGGATTGCCGTATCAGATGATAGATGTATGCATTGACAACTGTATGATATACTGGAGAGAGGACGCATGCCGTTCGACATGTCGTTTTTGTCACAAACCTCGGTATAAGGAAACAGGTGGAAGAGTGTCAGTGCCATATAAACGGATGTGGTATTTGCCGTTAACAGAGAGATTGAAGAGGTTATATCAGTCAGAGCGCATAGTAGGAGCAGTGAGATGGCATGCAGAGCATACAACGGATGGAGAAATTGCTCATCCCTCAGACGCAAGAGCATGGAAACATTTTCAATAAATGTATCCTAGTTTTGCGTATGAGGCGAGGAACGTATACCTTGGATTATGTACTGATGGTTTCAACCCTTTTGGGAAGCACGGTAGACAATATTCATTGTGGCCAATAATTGTAACACCTTACAATTTGCCGCCATCTTTGTGCATGAGGCGGGAGTTCTTGTTCCTTAGAATTCTCGTTCCCGGACCAGAGCATCCGAAGAGAGCACTCGATGTGTTTTTGCAGCCATTGATTTATGAGCTGCAAATGTTATGGGAGCATGGAATTGAGGCGTTTGATGTTTCTTGTCAGCAGAATTTTGTCATGCGGTCGGTACTTATGTGGACCATTAGCGATTTTCCAGCATATGGCATGTTATCAAGATGGACAATGTATGGAAGGTTATCGTGCCCGTACTGTCAAGATAACACAGATGCGTTCCAATTGAAGCACGAACGCAAAACGTCTTGGTTTGATTGTCATAGGCGATTCCTACCAAGAGATCATCCTTATCGTCGGAGCACCACATTGTTTAGGAAGAACCGGAAAGTAATTGATGGTCCACCTCCTGAGTTAGATGGACAATATTTGTTGACTCAGTTCAGAGATTTTGGTGCAGATAGTACCGTTGATTGTGGTGGTAACGGGCATCATCCTGTTGATGGTTGTGGAAACTTACATAATTGACACAAGAGGAGTATTTTCTGGGATTTGCCTTATTAGAAGGACCATCTTTTGAGGCATAATCTGGATGTCATGCACATTGAGAAGAATTTTTTCGACAACATTATGAACACCGTTCTCAATGTCCAAGGGAAGACGAATGACAATCTGAAGTCTAGATTGGACTTGCCAGACATTTGTTCTCGTAGAGCACTACATGTGACAGGGAACGGAAAGCCTCTGGTCCCGGCTTTTCGGTTGGATGAACGTTCAAAGGCCGAGTTTTTTTAATGGATTACCGATAGTGTTAGATTCCCGGACGGATACGCATCTAACCTTCGGAACTGCATTGATCATGGAGAAGGGAAGTTTACTGGGATGAAGAGTCATGATTGCCATGTGGTGATGCAGCGCCTCCTTCCATTTGCCTTTGCATATCTTCTACCACGTAATGTCCACGAAGCAATTGCAGGTATACAATCATTAAATTAATTTTTAAATACTTTACACAATACTTTAGTATTAATTTTTTATTCATTTGTTATGCATATTATGTAGAGATTGGTGCATTTTTCGAGATATATGTTTGCGATCTCTTACATCAGACGGTATTCGCAACCTTGCGAATAATATACCCGTAATCCTTTGCAATTTGGAGAAGATATTTCCGCCTTTCTTCTTTGATGTTATGGAACATCTAACAATTCATCTCCCTCGAGAAGCAGAGCTTGGGGGCCCGGTTCAGTACCGTTGGATGTATCATTTCGAACGGTATATGTGTCATCTAAAGAAGAAGGTAAAAAATCTGAGCAAAGTGGAGGGTTCTATTGTCGCACAGAGCATCAATGAAGAAACCTCACATTTTGCCGAGTTCTACTTTCCATCACAAGTCAAAACGAAGAGTCGTAGATTAGCTCGACATGATGACGGAGGCGTACTACCTTTCTATCCGGTCGATGTTCCTCATATATTCTTAGAGATTGGATGACTTAGTGGAGAAGGCAAGAAGCGGAGACTTTCAGCACATGAGCGGGATCATTTGCATATGTATATTCTCACAAACTGCGATGGAATTGAAGAATATGAGAGGTATTATATTGAACGAAATTATTAATTACTTATTGGGTCCTTGATTATATATATGTTAACGTGATGATCGCTTCAATCTCACAAGATATATATGGCATATCAACGTTTTGCATTTCCGAACAAAACAGAGGACGAGCTAGTGGAGCTCAAACAGGAAGAGTTCAGACGTTGGTTAAAAGATTATGTAAGTGTTTTAATTGCCTTTTTTTAACTATCATATATAATGAATGATTTATTTTACTCATTTTAGATTTTATTCGTGCAGGTCACGACAAAGAAGGCTAACGGACAAATATTTCCCACGTGGTTAGAAGAAATTGTGCGTTTTCCACTAGCAAACGTACAATCACATGTGATGTATAGCACACGGGGGTATGCTTTTAAGATTCTTCGGGATGATAGGAGTGCGACAACTTCAGATTACGGTGTATCTACTCAGTCCGGTGATATTTTATACTATGGTGTCGTACGTGAGATTTTTGATGTTCAGTACCCGGGAATGCTCGGTTTGAGATGCGTTGCATTTTTATGCGAGTGGAACGACCCATTAGTAGGAAGAGGTGTGCGACACGACCAATTTGGTGTTACATCATTATATAGCAGAAGGCGACTCCAGAAATACGAGCCATTCGTACTTCCTTCACAAGCAGACCAGGTTTGTTTTTTTCTTTTACGTTAATTTTTAATTTAGTATTTTTGCATTCCCGTGGTTAAATTTTTATATGACTTTATTACATGGTCTAGGTATGCTATATTCCCTATCCTCGGGTGACAAACAAACAAGACCCGTGGGTTACAGTCACATCGATAAACCCGAGAGGTAGGGTTCATGGGATGTCCGATCATGAACCCCTCCACCAAAGCTCCGTAGGTTTGGGTTCAATCGAGCATTCCCTAGAGGTCGACCTTGTTGTGGATTTCACCATACATGCAGACGATCGGGTATTTGAGGATTCAGAGGAAGAATTAGACGAATTTGGGGAAACTTCCGATTCAGGAGAATCAGATTACTCATCATCGGATTCAGAGTAGTTTTATAAACTTTGCATTGTAAAATATGTGTAATGTACTTGTACTTAAACATTTGATATACTTAAGTGTAATAGTTATGTGTAATGTACTTGTACTTAAACATTTGATATACTTAAGTATAATAATCCATTTCGAATTTTAAAAAAAAATGCTAAGTATAAATCCGTCGGAAATTTCCGACGGATACAGTTTTAGCCGAAGGTTTAGACAGTCCAGACAGATCGAAACCAGTTTTAGCCGAAGGAAGTATACATCCGTCGGAAATTTCCGACGGATTTCCGACGAATACAGTTTTAGCCTAAGGTTCAGACAGTCCAGACAGACCGAAACCAGTTTTAGCCGAAGGAAGTATACATCCGTCGGAAATTTCCAACGGATTTCCGACGGATGCACACTTAGCATTTTTGGGTTTTTATTAAGCACATTTACCTCGATTACATCATGGTTTACCCCTCATATCCGTCAGAAATCCGTCGGAATTTCCGACGGCTGTTCAAATATGTGGTTTAGGGTATAGATTTTTTTTATAGAAAATGGTTACAAACACTTGTATGATGTATATACAATAATTTGAACTTGTCATATTTCAAAATAAATGTGTTATATAGAATTTAGAAAATTTGATGGAAGTGTTTATATAAGGTATAGTATAAGATATAGTTGATTTATGTTTAATGTATAGGTTTTGATGTTGTATAAGTTAAACACTCAAGCAAAGTCTTTAACAATGGTGAGTTTCTTAATTTTTTTAATGAAACATGTACATTAGGGGTCCCTAAATCATATAACCATACCCTAAACCCTAAACTCCAAATATACCCTAAATCCGTCGGAAATCCGTCAGACATTTCCGACGGATCTGGGACTTATGACGCGTGTCTGTTGACTGGCCAATAGCAACGCATGCAGAGAATATACAGTAGATTCCCATATCCATTGGAAATTTCCGACGGATTTCCGACGGACTTTGGTTTTTTCGAGACCGCGGGAAATTGAACCGCCTAAATGAAAAAAATCAAAATTCCGACGGATTTCCGACGGATCTGGCCGTCGGAAATCCGAATATATCCGCGAAACGGTCTTTTTTCTCTTCCATTTTTCTCTTTTCTCTCTCTCTCTCTCTCTTCTTACGATTTCTCTCTTCTCTCTCTCATGTTCTTCCGAAAAACGTTACAAAATCCTCAATCTCTCCTCTCAATCCTCTTCTCAAGCCTCAATCCTTCAATCCCCATGGATCCCAACATGAAAGTACCTCTAATTTTCTAAAAATCATTAATTTTCATTGTTAGATATTAATTAGAATTGTTAGATTAGTAGTTAGAATTTGTTAGATTTTTGGAATGAAATATTAGGGTTTATGAGATTAGGGAATGGTATTTAGAATTTGTTAGGGTTGTTAGAATTTTTGTATAATTTCAAAAATTAGTATATATAATTTTAGGATTATATAAAACGTTTTTGTAATATTAGGATTATATAAAACGTTTTTATATAAATATTAGGTTGTTAGTTTTGATTTTTAGAAATTTTTTTAAAAACTTTTTTATATAATTTTAGAATTTTAAAAAACGTTTTTGTATATTTTTTGGGTTTTAGAAAATTATAATTGAATTTTTCAGAATTTATTACTAATTAAAAACGTTTTTGTAATTTATAATTTTAGATTTAGTAATTTATAAGTTTGTAAAAACGTTTTTGTATAAATATTATTAGAATTATATAAAAAATCGTTTAAATTTTTTTTTTATAATTATATAAAAAAACGTTTTTTAAATTTTTAATTGAAATTTTATGAAATTTTAGGAATTTTTTGAATTTTTTGGGAATTTTCGAAAAATTTAAGAATTTTTTTAATTTTTGGAAATTTTCGGGAATTTTGAAATTTTCGGCAAATTTGTATTTTTCGGGACATTTGAAATTTTCGAGATATTCTAAATTTTCGTGATTTTTTATTTTTCTTCAATTTGTGGATTTGTTTTTTTTATTTTCGTAAGTACTAACGATTTTATTGTTTTTTCCGCATGAATAACGAGGACGCACTACAGTTGGGCGGCGGCTCTCAAGGCCGCCGTTCTCGGGTTTCTCGGGCTACGCCTCCTGGCGGATCGAGCTTGGGAACTCAAATCCCGGAGTCCCAGCAATCCGCAGCTCGGAGCCGGATTAGCATCGAAGACCTAGTCCAACAGCCCAACCGGAGCCATTGCATCCGTCTCGACCCGAAGTTTGAAGACGGGACTTGGTAAGTGAAATTTTGATTGTTATTTCAATTTTTTAAGATTTTGAATCTAATTAAACGGACTTAATTCTTTTTTTTTAATTGTTTTTAGGTTTAAATTGTCGCGTGAGATCACAAAGGCGATCTTACGGATGCTCCACAACATGTTGGACAAACCGTACGAGAAGTACTCGGACATGCCGAAAGACGAGAAGGACTTGTGGCACCGGAGTTTCGCGGTAAGTAAATTTTTGATTTGTATTCTTTTTTTAGTTTATTTTGTCAATTTTAATTTCGAATACTTACATTATGCTTTTTGTAAAATGTAGCAAGACTTCACGTGGCACCATTCCCTTACGAGGGAAGTAATTGCCCAATTCGACAGGTATGCCGCGCTTTCGTACTCGAACCACATGTACGAGTGGAAGTAGAAGTGGAAGCACGACAAGGAAAAGCCGAAGGACATCGACGACGATGTCTGGAAGGGCTTCTGCGATTATTGGAGCAAACCGAAGACGAAGAAGCTATCCGAAACAAACACAAAGAACCGGAAGAGCGAGCGAGGAGGGAAGAGGATGTACATTCACAACAGCGGCGCAAAGACCGTCGAACGGGATGCAATGGAAATGGTAAGTCTAATTTCAGTTTTTAATTATTATTTTCGTTTTTATTATTATTTACTTAACAACATTTTACAGGCGAAGAGAGACAGTGTAGCTCCCGACTACCTTAGACTGATCGAGCAGAGGCACACCAACAAAAAAACTGGTGCGATCCAGGATCCCGGCATGCGTGACCTCGTTGAGACGTGCAAGAAGAAGAAGGTGGATCGGGAACGAGAAGTTGGACTCTCGCAGCTCACTCTCGAGGGGTCGTCGTCCTCGAACGAGTTACCCCGGGAAGAGATCAACGACATTGTCCTCAATGTATGTTTCTAATTTTTTTTTTCAAAATTTCATTACTAACATTATTTTGATGTTTTATTTTCATAGGAAACTCGGAAAGTCAAAGGGCGATTCGCTGGGTTAGGCGGACTTCCGACCCAGGAATCGTCTTCTTCCATTCCTCGGTTTCCTTCGGGGGACAGAGACGAGATCGAGAGGCTCACCCAAACGGTGAAAGAACGTGATGCGGAGGTCGAGGAGCTAAAGTCCGCACACACCTCAACCCAGACCCATCTCACCTCTTTGCAGAAGATCATGGAGGGCGCCTTTCCTCATCTCTTTCCACCCGACGATCCCGACAACTCTCCGACCGTTTGAAAACTTTTTTTTTTTTTTTGAACATTAAAATATTTTGTTTAATGAATTTTTTTTTTTTATGATAATGAATTTTAATTAATTAATTTCTTTTTTAAAAATAATTTCATTTAATTATTTATTTATTATAATTTATAAATTGAATAAATCAACCAAAAAAAAAAATTTCAAATTGAATATCTGTCGGAACTCAAGGCCGTCGGAAATCCGTCGATAATAATGCCGTCGGAATCGCGTCGGTAATATTTCCGACGGCTTTCCGACCAATTTCCGACGTTTACTTCCGATCAAAAAGCCGTCGGAATATCCGTCGAAAATATGACTCGTCGGAAACCCGTCGGAAATATATCCGACGGGTTACCAACGTTTTGTTCCGACCTAACATCTGTCGGAATATCCGTCAGAAACATCGCCATCGGTAATCCATTGGAATATTCCGACCCTTTTCCAACGACCAAGTTCAGTCGGAATAGTCTGACGGATATTAATTTCCGACGAACTGGAACCGACAGACAATATCCGTCGGAAAAGGGCATATTCCGACGGATTTCCGACAGAAACGGCCGTCGGAAATCGCTTGTATTCTTGTAGTGTCCTTTCTTTCTTCACAACTTTTACCGGCTAGGCTCCTGGAATAAAGCGAGTCAATCGTGGACATTTTTCTTTGTCAACGCCCATAATCGTCGAGTTATTGGCGACCTTCCTTCCAAAGACCCTGGTTGGACTTCTTATTACTTCTTTTTTCGAATTAATCCGGCTTCGGTTTCCTCAGCTTCGTCGCCTCCATCACAATGTGTCTGGAGCAAAGGTATCCCTCTTACTTAGCCTTAGCGTTTTCCACGAAACAACTTTGAATTTGACTTGTCTTCTTTGTAGTTGAGAATAAATCGTTGGACTCAATTGTTCGCTTCTAGAATTTGCTTGACTTTCTGCTTTTGAAGGAGTGTAGTTGGGGTCGTGAGGTTTTATCTCTCATCGAGAAAATGGGCCCCATGCCCGCCTTGATTGGTAGGATCCTCTTTTGACTTCCTGCCCTCTTGTTTTATCTTGACCATGCTTCCTTATATTTCTTTTCAAGTGCATATACTCCTCCCGAGGAACTTTGCCCTTAGCGGAAGCCACGCTCTTCCCGGAAAGGTTAGTTCCCTACTTTCGGGTGAAGAAAGGATTTTCATACCGACCTCTCTAGGTATTTGATCCTTCTTATAATGATCTTAGAAGTGAAACATGATTCCTCGACTACTAATACCCGGAAACGAAAAGCTTCTTATGAGGTTTCTCCGTCTTCGTGGGTCGAACGTGATGCTACCTCAAAACGCACTCCAACACGCTCGGTAAAGAGGAAAATCTCTCTAGAGACTGCTCCTTCGTCTCCTCAGGCAATTTCTTCTTTTGGTGAGATGCAATCGATGAGTTTTCTGGAAACCCGGATCCTCCTCCTCCCAATTATGATGATGCACCATCAAATAGGGAGGCTTAGGGAGAGGAGTCTCTGATTTCTCCATCCGGTGAATTGCCTCCTTCCATTATTGCGGAGGGAAAAACTAGCACCCCGATCCTCCGATGGATGCAAATTCCTCCGCAAGTGAAAAGATGAACACTTCGGCCCCCTCCTTGGGTGAAGCTCCACCAAGAGATACCGGCAAGAGCATCGTCAATTCCTCACCATAGGAAGAGAATGCCTTGTCAGTCATTTCTTCTGGTTCTCCTGACTTGACCGGGTCTTTGGCCTTGATTGATGCAGCCCTTCCCCTCGTTTCTTTGGACGAATGGGATAATTATTGCTCCAATCCTCCCCGATATTAGGAGTCTGCTGCTTTCGTGATGAGTCAGTTCAGCATTGCGGACTTGGGACCCCTAGATTTGATGAATTTCTTAAAGGAAGGATTTGAGCGGTATCTCACTACCGCATGGTACTTCAATGAGGTTATTCTTCATGACTAATTCCTCATGGTTCTTTATGTTGACTGGACTATCTCTGATGAGGCCATCGATGCTAGCTTAACCGAAGCTGAGGAGGAAGTCATCAACGTTCCAACTATGAGGCAAACTCCAAGGACCAGATCAGGCACTAGAGCTTTGCGGGAGGAGTTCAACAAATCTGTGGAGAATCTCATCACACTCATAGAGATTGAAGAATTTCAAGAATCCGAGATCACTAAAGAAATCCAAGAAGATGTTCAAGAATACATCAAGACTCCAACAATACCATACTTGCCGATTTTACAAGGAACTAAAGAAGCTGTTATCTTCATCATTTCAAAACAGATTCAAGAGGCCCAAAGAAGTCACTAAATGGGTATGTGCTCTATTTCCCTTGTCCAAGTTTTGTTCCAATGAGTTTTCTTGGAAATGTTTTTAATGAGGCAAATGGTTCACATTATCATTGGCCCATTTAGTTGATTTTCCTCAAACCCAAGCCACATTCAGATTTTCGACAAGGAGAGTTCAAGAGTCATTCTTTGAATTCAAATTATGTTTTAATGCTTACTCTTTCTCTCTCCTTCATGCAGACTTGTGATGTTTTTCTTTATATCTCTTTGTATTATCATTGTCGAAACTCAGTCTTTGTTTTTGAGTAATTTTGAGAGTTTTCTCTTTGTTATTTTATGTGAAAGAAAAATACTTGCCTTCTATCCTTCTTGTGAGCATTTTCTTGAAGCATAGAGTGTATCAGACTTATCATAGATCCCTTCCATCGATAAGTGTGGCGTCTATCATTCCCCCATCTATCAATCATCTCTCGGTTCTTCAAAGAGTGTTGTACGGCCAGTTGAAGAGTCACCATTGCTATTCACCATCAATCATCTCAATCGATTCTCTAGAGAGTGTTGTACGGCCAGCTAGAGTCTCTTCACCTTCCGCCTTGTATGAACGAGTGCCCCTTGTTCCTACATCATCTGGTATCAGAGCTTAGCGCTCCAAATCCGGTATTATCTATCTTTGTTTGTTCATTTCGTTTTTCATTTTTGTTTGCTTTGTGTCGATCTATAAAAAAAAAATCAAAAAAAAAAATTCAGTTCATTTTTTGTTTGCTTGCTCTTGTTAGATCTGCGTTAGAACTATGTTGTTTGCATCATAAGACGAGTAGATCGAGTGGTTTTTAGTCACCATATCATCGACTTTCATCACTGTTTTGTTTTTGTCTTTTCAACTTCTAGATCGCTTGTGTCGAGTCTCTTGTTATACTTTGTGTCTTTTCATTTCCCTTGCACTTGATCTGTGTTGTTGAGTGTTAGACAGAAGATACATGAACTATGGGAGAACCAGGAGATGTGAACGTAGCTCAGATGATTGCTGCTCTTCAAACACAACTGCAGACTCAGTTTCAAACTCTTGGAGAATGCATCACTCGGCTTGAACAGCCTCCACATGTGCGCGGAAACCCTATTAGAAACGTGAATGTGCATAGAGCAAATGAAGAGGAGGATGATTTGCATGAATCTGATGATGAACCACCAGATCCTGATCCTAGACAAAGGAGACAACAAGTTCAAAACGGAGGCAGAATAGAGGAAGCACGACAAGGAAACCAAGACGTCAAGCTCACGACACCTACTTTTGCTGGAAAAGTTAATCCAGACGTTTACCTTGATTGGGAAAGACGTATGGAATACATCTTTGAGCACTACAACTATTCTGATCAAAGAAAGGTGTCTAGCTGCTGCTCAACTCGTAGAACGTGCCTTAGCATGGTGGGGCAGAGATGTGTCTGAAAGAAGAAGGCATAGACATGAACAAATTACTACTTGGGAAGACATGAGGTTTGCTATGAGGAAGAGATACGTTGCTGCATATTATTATAGAGACCTGCAGAAGAAGTTCAGAAAGCTTACTCAAGGATCCAAATCTGTTGAAGAATACTTTGATGAGTTTGAAATGCTTAAGAACCGATTGGAAACTGAAGATTCAGACAAGACTTTGATGGCACAGTTTGTATATGGTCTTGAAGACAGGATTGCAAGAAAAGTCGAGAGGCAAACTTATCATGATATGGACGAGTTGCTGCACCTTGCTACTCAGGCCGAGCAGCACATCAAGAAAAAGACTCTCGCAACAAGCAGAAGCAAGTCTACTTGGAATCAACAACCATCGAAAGCTATAGACAAAGGAAAGTCTATTGAAGTGATTCTAGATTCAAGAAAGCTGCACCTGAAATGTCTAAGCAAGACAAACCAGAGCCTAGTAAGTTCCCTACTCAAAGATCTAAAGATATAACTTGTTTTAAATGTCAGGGAAAAGGATATTATGCAAGGGACTGCCCAAACCAAAGAGTCATGATTCTCAAAGAAAATGGAGAATATGAGTCTCAGATAAAGCAGAACTTGCACAAGACGAATCAGAAGATGATGTTATGGAGTATGCTGACACCGGAGAGCTTCTAGTTACTAGGAGAGCACTCAACGTTCTCTTTGAACCATAAACTATTCAAATAGAAAACATCTTCCATTCTTGTTGCACAGTTAACTCTAAGGTATGTAGCTTAATTATTGATGGTGGTTCTTGCACTAACGTAGCCAGCAAGTATTTGGTTGATAATCTAGGTATTCAAAAGACGAAGCACCCTCGACCATACCGGCTCAAATGGCTAAATGATGATACTGAACTTAAGATTTCCGAGCAAGTGACAATCCCATTCAGTATTGGCAAGTATGCAGATCAAGTAGTGTGTGATGTGGTGCGTATGCAAGCTGGACATCTACTATTAGGTCGTCCATGGCAGTTTGACAAAGAAGCAATACACAATGGCCGAACCAATCATTACACTTTCTTACACAACAACAAGAAGCATAGCTTGGTGCCTTTGACACCTCAAGAAGTGCTTGAAATGCAACGATCTATGTCCAAAGGGAATAAGCTAAGTAAAACAAATCTTTATGTAACACCTAATATTGTTTTAAAATCTCTTGATTTAAAAGAACATGTGCTACTAATGATCTTCAAGGAAGGTTTGTTTTCAGGTCAAGAAAAACCAGAATTACCACCTGCTATTCTAGAGTTGCTTGAAAGGTTCTCTAATGTGTTTTTCGAAGAGATTCCACCAGGACTGCCACCAACAAGAGGAATCAAGCATCAAATTGATTTAGTCCCTGGTGCACCTTTGCCAAATAGAGCTGCTTATAGAGTCAATCCAGAAGAAGCCAAAGAGCTGGAGAAACAAGTACAAGACTTGATGTCTAAGGGCTATATTCGAGAGAGTCTAAGACCATGTGCTGTTCCTGTGCTTCTAGTGCCTAAGAATAATGGAACTTGGAGGATGTGCGTTGATTGTAGATCCATCAACAATATCACTGTCAAATATAGACATCCCATTCCAAGGCTGGATGATATGCTTGATGAGCTCAATGGAGCAAATATCTTCTCAAAAATTGATCTAAGAAGCGGATATCATCAAGTAAGGATGAAGGAAGAAGATGAATGGAAAACGGCGTTTAAGACTAAGAGAGGCTTATACTAGTGGCTGGTCATGCCATTTGGACCCACTAATGCGCCCAGTACATTCATGAGACTCATGAACCATGTCTTAAGGGCATACATCTATAAGTTTGTCGTAGTCTACTTTGATGACATTATGATTTATAGCTATAACCTTGCAGATCACTTGAATCATCTTGAGCAGGTTCTTGAGACACTCAAAGCTGAAAACCTATATGCCAACCTAAAGAAATGCACGTTTTGCACTGATTAAGTTGTCTTTTTAGGATTTGTTGTGAGTTCACAGGGTTTAAAGGTCGATGAAGAGAAGATCAAGGCGATACAAGACTGGCCGACTCCAACTACTATTGGACACATGAGAAGTTTCCATGGCCTGGCTAGTTTCTATAGAAGATTTGTGAAAGATTTCGGCACCATTGCTGCACCCTTAACCTTAGTGATCAAAAAGAATGTGGAGTTCAAATGGGGACCAGCCCAAGATGAGGCATTCGACAAGCTCATAGACAGCCTCACACATGCGCCTGTTTTGGTACTCCCTAACTTTTGAGATTGAATGTGATCCTTCTTGTACATGTATAGGAGCTGTCCTAACTCAAGGAGGAAAGCCAGTAGCATACTTTAGTGAGAAACTAAGTGGAGCTTCCCTTAACTATCCTACTTACGATAAGGAACTCTATGCATTGGTACGGTCTCTTGAAACTTGGCAACATTATCTATTGTGGAGAGAATTTGTTATTCATACAGATCATGAGACGCTCAAGCACCTAAGAGGGCTAAGCGGAGCGAAAAGGGTTTTCCATGAGACGGGAAATGAAAACTATTAGCCCCACACGAAGTTTGTGAGTAAGTGATTGTATGATAATGGGCAAGGAATATCAAGAGACATGTTAAGTGGCTTGAATTCGTGGAGACATTCCCCTATGTGATCAAATACATAAAGGGAAACACTACAAGAAAACACCCCTTTTGCAACGACCTATTTCGTCGCAAAATCGTTGCAAAACAGGGGTACCATCGAATTTGCGACGAAACGCAAATCGTCGTTAACTGATCGTCGTAAACCAAAAATCGTCGTAAAATCGTCGCTAATTTACGAGGGGCCAAAAATCGTCGCTAAATCGTCTCAAACAAATCGTCGCTAAATCGTCGCAAATTTTACTTCGAATTTACGAAGAATAGAAATACGTCGTAAGAACGATGGGAAATCGATGGAAATTTACGACAAGAAAACGACGAATTAAGGATGATTATGTGGACAAATAATCGTCGCAAAATCGTCGTAAAAGTTTCATCGTAATTTCGTCGTAAAATTAGAACCGTCGTAAAATCGATGTTAATGAATCGTCCCAAATTCGTCGCACATTTGCGACGATTTGGCGACGATTTTAATTGTTTTTTATTTAATTAAAACAATTAATTATTATTTTTTTTATTTATTTATTTTTATTTAAAATAATAATAAACTTATTAATTTCAAAATTATAATTTAAAATCAAACAAATAATAATAATATTATAATAAAATTTTCTTACAAAAAAAAAATTATATATTAAAATTTACATAGTTATTTCGAAGTCATCGATACCCAAAACGACTTCGGGAAGTGTCTCCCCATCTCCCGCTAGACCGATTGGAGCCGTCGGTGGCCGATTGCTTGACCCCGCTTCTTGTGCCGCTGCTGCCTCTACCGCGGCTGCCTCTGCTGCCTCTGCCTCTGCTCGCCTTTGTCGCTTTACCCGCAACATCGCCTGCATTTCCGGGTTCCCTAGCGCCATGATGTCGAAGAGCGAGTCATTCGACGCAGTCTCCATATCAATCTTCTGCTGAAGACTTGAAATCTTCGCTTGATATGCCGTAGACTCGGCCTCAACCCTCTGCCGAAGCGTCGTAATCGTGGCTCATAAGACGTTTGGATCATCTTCTGGCGATCGTCGTCGCGGAGCGAATGATGAGGCGGCTTAGACATCTCTAATATATCCCATCCCGACGACCTTCCCATTTTTCTTAGGGGCGACCTACATTTAAAATTACTGTTAATTAGAATTTGAAAAAAAAATTAAAGACTAAAAATATTTAAGTACTATATTAATCGAATTTACCTCCTCGAAGATCCGATCAATATCGGGTGTGGTCAACCCTCCGGACTGGACCGACGAACCGCCAGGAGATAGCTGCTGAGAGAGCTGTGTCTCTCGCTCGGTGACCGTGGAAGTCACCTCGTTGAAGAACTGCTCGGCCTTATCTGAAACAAAGGCACCATTCTTCTTCCGGTGCGTCCGCTCATAAACCTTCGTCATCGGAGGGAGTACACCTCCGTCTTCGGCGGCCTAAGAAAGAAAACAATGTTATTAAGGTATAATTTAAATAAAGTTAATTACCATATTTAGACGAACACCCGCAAAAGGTGTTTGGCCGGCTGTATGAGGCACATACACGAGTTTGCCGTCCGGACCAACGGTGTTACGGGAAGCCGAAAACTTATGCGCAGTTCTTATCGAGTTCGGATCCAGCCAATACAGCACCAAGCCGTCCCATACTGCTTTATCCATCAAAGGGGGCTTTACTTCATCGCCATCTTTCTTCCATGCCTTCTTCCATTCACCAACTACCCCTTGGAGGCGAAACTTGACCCTCTCGAGGAACAATGTTTCAACCTCGCCATGAATCGCAAGATCCCAGTGATATTTTTGCTGCATGAGAAACAAAAATAATTAACTATTTTATAAAATTAAAATTATTATATATATAAATATAATAAAACAATGAAAAAAAAATTATTGTTTACACGTACCGCAAACATCTTGAACTATGTATCCTTGACGTGTCCCGGGACCTGTTTCCAATTGGTATGGGGCTCGGAAAAGTATGCCTTGATGACTTCAGAAACGGGGCGTCCAACTTTGCATTCAACACCAAACCTGAAACAATAATTAATAATTAAAAAAATATTAATTAAATATATATAATAATAAATGTAATTTAAAAAAATACATTTTACCATTCTACACCGTCGGTATGGTCCGGGTCTTATCTCTTAATCCTATGCCGGCCTGGCTGCGCAAGCAAATCATACACCGTCATATAGGTATATGGGGCAGGCGCACGTCCTCCAGGCGTCTAGCAATAACACCAAGAATGCAGACTTTGAGCGGAAGAAGCATGCTGGGAATTTGGATGGATCGCAGATTGCTGAGGTTCAAGCCAAACTGGATTCAGTGCACAATCTCCTGATGGGTAAGACGAAGAAGGCTGTTTATTTTGTTGATGAGGATGAAGTGGAAGATGTTGACTACATTGGTGGTGCTGGATTTCAAAGTCAAAGGTATCAATACCCACCTCACCCACCCAAACCTCCAGAGAGCAAGGTTGAGTCTATGCTTGAGCAGCTTCTTCAGGGACAGCAGAAGATGACAGTGGATTTCAATGGGAAGATGGATGCTATGTACACAGACCTAAATGGAAAAATTGAAACTCTTAGCATTCATCAGAAGAGGCTGGAAACTCAGGTCGCTCAGACTACAGCAGCTGTCAAGGGAAAGATGGTTCATGCACAGAATGAACAAGTCAATGCAATCACCTTAAGAAGTGATGAAGAGGTCGATCCAGGAGTGAAAATTGGCCTAACTGCAAAGAATCTCGTCGATCTTGCTGAAGATGATGACGATGAGGCTCCCGAAATCGCCCCAGTATCGATCGATACCACCCAGCATCGGTCGATACCCGTCCAAGGATCTGCCAAAGACGTTTTGACACAACAAGTATCGACCGACACTACCCAGTGTCGATCGACACCAGTGCAAATACTTTCACGGGACATCTCAGAACCCCCAGTGTCGACCGACACCACACCTGTATCGATCGACACCATATCTGAAGAGACGACGGAGAAGCCTTGTATCGATCGATACCATTCTAGTATCGATCGACACCCCTCGCAGACTGAGCCAGAAACTGTGAAAACACCCAAGATTGTCGAGGAACGTGTCTACAAACCTAAAGTGCCATATCCTATACCACCTAGACACCTCAGAGGTCCCATCTCTGCAGAGAAGTTGCTTGGTTTTGAGAAGATGGTAAGGAGGATTCCCCATACGATGTCTTTTGAAGAAGCTTTGGAATACCGACATTTGCTTAGTCACCTCTGAGATTGCAGAGAAACTCTAGAAGAGATCCATGCACTCTTCATCAAGGCAAGAAGCACACCACCACCATTGAAGCAGCTGGCTAAGAGAGAAGACCCAGGAATATTCTCAGTTCCATGCTCTATCTCTGTAGTTAAATTCAAAGAGTCTATCGTTGACTCGGGGGCTGGCGTCAATGTCATGTCAAGGGCAATTGTAGAGAGATTGAAAGCTGATATTCCTCCCCCCAAGACATCCATCACATACGCAAACTGTTCCACCTCACTTCCGCACGGTACAATCCCTGATTTGTTGGTCACAGTAGGAGATTGTCTGGTTCCTACTGATTTTCAAGTTGTGGAGATGAGTGGAAGATCTACTACGCAGTTGATTCTTGGAAGACCGTTCATGGCTACGGTTGGTGCCATTATAGACACACCCAGCAAGAAAATCTCGTTCTCATACATTGACAAGGAGGTGTACTACGAAGCTATTCCTACTAGAGGAACTCCCACACGTGTCTCTTGCATCGATGTTGTCACAAGAGAGACGTTGGTAGTTGATAATCGGGAAGAGCCTTCTGACGAGCCTAATACCATAGACGTTCTAGATAGTCCTTCTGTCATCACCAAGAAAGACGTCAAAACAACTAAGGCAAAGAAGAAGGTGAAGAGCAAAGAAGTAAAAGGTTCTCCCTCTATGACTTTAATCCCTCAGAAGTGTGATGGGGGCTCAATTGAGTACAAGGTGAAGTGCAAAGGAACCTCAAAACCATTCTCCAAGGCTAGAGTCATTCTTACTCCGGAGCTGAAAGAGAAAGGAAAAAAGGTTATAGAGAGCATATTGAGTAGAACTCTGAGTCTGCAAGTGTCTAGTTGTGGAACTTGCATGGGACTAAGCTCTCAACCTCGCTCTGACTAATCACCTGAGCAAAGTCAAGCTCGTGACGTAAAACAAGCGCTTGGTGGGAGGCAACCCACTGGTAAGTCTGTATATAAGTCTTTTGTTTTTGTTTTTATTTTTGGTTTTGTGTCTTGTGTTTCACGTGAAGCAGATTCATAAGAGCAGCATCGATCGACACCAACCCGGTATCGATCGACACCATCCACGAGACAAAGGAGCAGAAACTTGCTACGAGTATCGATCGATACTAGTGCTGTATCGGTCGACACTCATCACCATCTCGGGTAACTTCTTCACTTTTCACCAACCCACTCAACTCTTCTGTTTTTCTTTTACCAACTCTAGACTAGATAACACTGGGGACAGTGTTGTTTAAGTTTGGGGGAGGTAGTCGCTGACATTGTGTTTGTTTTTCTTAGAGTCAGTCGTTTTTGTGTCAAATTTGTTTTATTGAGTCAAAACCTGTTGGAGATTATGATCTTGTTCTTGAATCTACTGTTTTGACTTTGCTTCTGAGTGTCCACTGTTACAGAATCAGTTACAGATCGACTAGTGAAAAATCCAAAGGCTGACCAGTTAACTAGAAGACACACATGTTTCCATCAGAGTTCTTTTAAAGCCTGAGCCAAATTTCTGCACTTCATCGACGTGGTTAGTATTCATAGAGCTTGATTCCTCATTCATATATGACAAAGGAACCCATGTGTTTAAAGTAATAGTATCTCTCTCCCCTATCATAAGTTAATAAATATGAGCATAAAAGATGAAATGATTTTCTTCTGAGTAGAGGGTTAGGAATGTTTCCAGCGATCCCATTATTCTACTTGGTGAGGAATGATCACACAAAGGTTGGAAGCGAGGCTAGAATTTTCCTATGATGCCATTATTCGCCTACACCCTTTGATACATTGATAGGGAAGAACCGGGGATTTGGTGGCAAACACCATCAATACTCGCGTCTCAAACCTTGATTTGTATATGCGAATAAATAAATAAATAAATAAAAAAAAAAGAACAAAATAAGAAATAAGTCTGGGGGAGAGAAAGTGATACAAAAAGTATGAAATTTGGTGGTTCCTTGTCATGATATTGTATGGGAAAGAATCTAGAAAGTTCTTGGTATTAATCACAGCGATAAAACTGGCGATGATGGATTTAATTGAATGAAGCTGCGAAATAATGTGTGTAGTCTAGGGAAGCTGCGAATGTCTACAGAGAAGTACATGGTGGTTAGATTTGGATCTGGTTAGGTGACATTTGGGTGCTTGGGAAAATGGTCATTGCAATGTTTCAAGAACAGGTGAGTCTCCGTGTTTTCAAACCTCTTTCTCTGGTTTAGTCTTCTATTTGCTTGAGGGCAAGCAAATGCTAAGTCTGGGGGAGTTGATATATCATGGTTTTTACCCCTTTCTACTATTTTGTAGTGTTTTAGAATCTTTTATAGGTTTTAGCACGTTTGGAGCATAATTGGAGATATTGGAGCTTTCTGGAGCATTTTGGAGCAAAACAGAAGTTCGTGTAGCTGAGTACCCGATTTGAAGCTTGTATCGACCGACACCACCTGGTGTCGATCGATACTGACACCATGAAGAAAGGAAGCGCGTCATTGTCCGAGTATCGATCGATACCACTTATGGTATCGGTCGATACCGTCGTCCATGGAGAAAGAAACGCGACTTTTTATAAGTCTGGAGAATTTGCACCTTGGTCCAGAAGACTTTATTATTTACAATTTAGCCCAAAACGTGTTTTAGGATTATAATTAGGTTTTTCAGCCACTTTGGCAAAAAAACTTGATTAAGCTTTATTTTACTCTGATTTTTGGAGAGACAACTCGGAACTCCTGTTTTTTATTGATTTCTTTGATGATCTATTCAATCATGTTGCTTGTTTCATTCTCCATGTCTGAGTAGATCCACTGTTAGGTTCAGGGTTCTCATAAGGGTTTTCTCTGAATGTTAGGTTAATTAGTTAATTAGGATTCACCATCTGAATTAGTTCTTCACCATAGGTTGTTCTCATAGCTAATTCTAGGTTGACGAATCTGGAACTTAGATCTTAGGATAATTGATTAGGCACGAGAGTGCGATTAATTACCTGATAGAACTTAGGGTGAGCAAAATAACTATTCGCAAAGAGATTTGGTTTAGTTGTTTTGTGAACAAATCAAACTTGAACTAAAAGCTGGTTTAGACTTTAGGATTGGCAAAGAGATTTGGAATTCTAGGATTTAGACTTAGATAGTTTTCGCAACGAGAGTTGGTTAGCTATACTTTAGTGATTTGAGTTCAAGAACCGCGCTAAATATGAATCCTGTTAGTTAGTTTATCTACATTCATTGAATTCCTGAGAAATACTCTGAGCCTATCTTCTTTCCAATTGACTTACAACACTTTTAATTTACGTATTGCTTTCAATTACATCGTTTGGTTTAGCTTAATTCGAATATATATAATCTATTGCGTGATATCTGGAGTTCTTGTGTTCGACCCCTACATATACTACAACAACTGTTTTAGTACTATTGGGGTATTAATTTGAGCATATCAGTGGGTCAGCACCCTTTTCATGGTCTTTCTAATGAACACCCCATGGATCACATTGAGAGGTTTGAGGACTTGGTTACTAGCATTAAGTACAATGCAGTGTCCAATGATTTCCTTTTCTGTAGGCTTTTCTCATACTCTCTTGGTGGGAATGCAGCTTATTGGCTTAAGCAGTTGCAGCCAGGATCGCTGACTACTTGGGAGGAGACTAAGAATGCCATAATTTCTATGATGATGCAAGATCCGAGGAGCTGAGAAATAAAATCTCCCAATTTTCTCAAGGATCAACTGAGGCATTCAAGGCAGCTTGGGTGAGATTCAGATCATATCAGAGGGATTATCCACATCACGGGTTCACTAAGGTTCAGTTGCTGGGTATTTTCTTTAGAGGGATTGATTGGAGGTACCAGATGGCTTTGGATGCTGCGAGTAATGGAAATTTCAACACCAGATATCTTGAAGATGCTTATGTGCTTATCGAAAACTTGGCTTCTAGCAATAGTACCAAGAATGCAGACATGGAGCGCAAGAAGCAAGCTGGTAACTTGGATGGCAGTTAAATCGCAGAGGTGAATGCTAAGCTGGATTCGATGCACAATCTGTTGATGGGAAAGACAAAGAAGGATGTCCTCTTTGCTGCTGATGTCAAGAATTTCAAAAAAGATGAAGTGGAAGACGCTAACTACATTGGTGGAGCTGAGTTTCAAGGTCAAAGGTATCAATACCAGCAAAACAACAACCGAAACTTCACCAACAATGCTCAGCAAGGAGAGTACAAGTCTGAAGTCAACCCAGCTGGTTTTGAAACAAATCAGTATCTACATAAACCAATTTAGAACAATGGCTACAATAGAACCTATGGGAATTCGTCCTACCAATCTCCACCACTCAAAACTCCTGAAAGCAAAGTTAAATCTATGCTGGAACAGATTCTTGAGGGACAGCAGAAGATGACAGTAGACTTTAATGGGAAGATGGATGCCATGTATATAGATCTGAATGGGAAAATTGAGTCTCTCAACACTCATCAGAAGATGTTGGAAACTCAAATAGCTCAGACTGCAGCAGCTGTCAAGGGAAAGATGGTTCATTCACAGAATGAATACGTCAATGCAATCACCTTAAGAAGTGCTAAAGAGGTCACTGCAGTGGTAGAAAAGGGTTTGAATGAAGAAAAATTCGTGGAGTTAGAAGAGGTTGAAGGTGATTTTGAGCCTGATACGGCTGTCTCGAGCGACACCACTACTTGTGTCGATCAACACCAACCTGATGAGACGACACAGAAGCCTTGTGTCGATCGACACCAATCTGGTGTCGGTCGACACCCCTTACAGACTGAGCTAGAAATTGTGAAAAAATCGAAGATTGTTGAGGAGAATGTTTACAAGCCTAAGGTGCCATATCCTAAACCACCTAGACATCTCAGAGATCCCATTACTGCAGAGAAGTTGCTCGCTTTTGAGAAGATAGTAAGAAGGATTCCCCATACAATGTCTTTTGAATAAGCTTTGGAAAATCGCCCTTTGCTTGGTTACTTCCGAGAGTGCAGAGAAACTCTAGAAGAGATCAAGGCACTCTTCATCAAGGCAAGAAGCACACCACCACCAATGAAGTAGTTGATTAAGAGAGAAGACCCAGGAAAATTTTTGGTTCCATGCTCTATCTCTAGAGTTGAATTCAAAGAACCTCTCGTTGATTCAGGGTCTAGTGTCAATATCATGTCAAAGGTAATTGCAGAGAGGTTGAGAATTGGTGATCTTAGATCTGCTAAGATGACTCTCGCATTCGCGAACTCTTCAACCTCAATTCCTTATGGTACCATCTCTGATTTGCTTGTTAAAGTAGGAGACTGTCTGGTTCCTACTGATTTTCAGGTTGTGGAGATGAGCAAAAGTTCTAATATGCATTTGATTCTTGGAAGACCATTCATGGCTACAGTTGGTGCAGTTATAGACACGCCCAGTAAGAGAATCTCGTTCTCATACATTGACAAGGAGGTCTCCTACAAAGCCATTCCTTCCGAAAGAGCTCCCAAACATGTCTCTTGCATCACCGTTGTTACATGAGAGACGTTGATGGTTGATCTTTTGGAAGAGCCTTATGATGAGCCAAATGTCATAGACGTTTTAGATGGTCCTTCTATCATCACGAAGAGAGACATCAAAACGGCTAAGGCAAAGAAGAAGGTGAAGAGCAAAAGAGTCAAGGGTGATGCCTATATGACTTTAACCCCTCAGAAGTGTGATGGAGATTCGGTTGAATATGAGGTGAAGTGAAGGGAACTTCGAAACCATTCTCTAAGGTTAGAGCTATTCTCACTTCAGAGTTGAAAGAGAAAGGAAAGGATGTTGTGAAGGGTATGTTGAGCAGAATTCTGAAGCTGGAGATGTCTAGTTGTGGAGCTTGTTTTGGAGGAAGTTCTCATTCTTATCCTGACTAATACATGAGCCAAAGTCAAGCTAATGACTGAAAAAAAGTGCTTGGTGGGAGGCAACCTACTGGTAAGTCTTTTTCTTTTCTTTTGTTCTTTTGAGTTGTTTTGTCAGCAGTTTATGACTCTGAACTTTGTTGGATTTATGCTATTATGATATCTTGTTACTTCTAACTTGTGCTTGAGTGATCTAACAGTGCTAACCATTTCACATTTGTATCCTTTGTCACAATTAAGAGCAACATTGCATCAATGTCGACGAAAAGAAGTTTCTGTGTCGACCTAAGCCTGGTATCGCTCGATACCAGTGCTGTGTGTCAGTCGACACTCCTACCCCAATCCGGTAACTTCTTTGATTTTCACGCTTCCACTCAGCTCTTATGATTTCTTTTACCGACTCTAGACTAGATAACACTGGGGACAGTGTTGTTTAAGTCTGGGGGAGGTGGTTGCTGACAGTGTGTTTGTTTTTCTTAGAGTCAGTCGTTTTTGAGTCAAAAATCGTTTTATTGAGTCAAAACTTGTTTGAGATTATGATCTAGTTCTTGAATCTATTGTTCTCACCTTGCTTCTAAGTGACCTTTGTTACAGAATCAGTTCTAGATCGGACTAATGAAAAATCCAAAGGCTGACCAGTTAACTAGAAGACACCCATGTTTCCAGCAGAGTTCATTCAAGCCTGAGCTAATTCTTTGCACTTCATCGATGTGGTTGATGTCCATAGAGCTTGATTCCTCATTCATATCTGACAAAGGAACCCATGTGTAGAAAGTAATGGTATTCCTCTCCCTTGTTATAAGTTAATAAAAAAGAGCATGAAAAGATGAAATGATTTTCTTCTGAGTAGAGGGTTAGGAAAATTTCCAGCGATCCCATTATTTTACTTGGAAAGGAATGATCACATAAAGGTTGGAAGCAAGGTTAGGAAAATTTCCCGTGATACTATTATTCGCCTACACCTTTGATATATAGATATGGGATGAACCGGGGATTCGGTGGAAAACACCATCAATACTCGCGCCTCAAACCTTGATATGTATATGCGTTCTAAAAAAAAAAAAAAAGAAGAACATGATGAAAAATAAGTATGGGGAAGAGGAAACAATACCAAAAAAAAGTGTGAGGATTTGATGGTTCTTTTTTCATGATATTGTATGGGAAAGAGTTTAGAAGGTTCTTGGCATTGATCACAGCGATGAAACTGGCGATGAAGGCTTTGATGAATAATGCTGCGAAATTATGTGTGGATTTTGGGGAGCTACGAATGTCTACGGAGAAGTACATGGTAGTTAAATTTGGAACTGGTTAGGTAATATGTGGAGCACTAAGAAAAAGGGTCCATCTCGGTGTGGCTGCGTTAGGTAATATGTGGAGCCTTCGATCCCGAGGCTCGTTTTAATGCCCAAATTAATCCTGTCACTCATTAATTAAAACCCTAAATATTCCCGACAAAGGAGAAGACTATATATGCTCATTTTAGGTCATTCTAAGAGGGCATCTTGTTTTTAGACAGAAGAAGAGAGAGAGAAAGAGGGGCGACGCCGAAGAAGAGGAGGAGGCGCAAAAGGGGATCATCATTCAATCTTCGTCTTTGATAAGCTCAAATGTAATACCCTAAAGTACTAACAGCTTGGTCGATTGTAGTATTTAGGGGTCGAATCCATAAAAAAACTCAAGAATCACACAATAATTAAAGGTTCAAATTAAGCTAAGTGATCAATGTAATTGAAAGCAATAACGTAAATTAAACGGTTGTAAATTCGATGGAGGAAAGATAGGTTCAGAGTATTTCTCAGGAAATCAGAGAATACAGATAAACTAACTGGTCATAGTTCAGGTTAAGCCCGGTTCTTGAACTCAAATCACTAAGCTATAACTAACCAACTGTCGTTGCGAGAGTCCATATTTGATCTGTTCACAAAATAACTAAACCAAATCTCTTTGCAGATAGTTATTTTGCTCACCCTAGGTTCTATTAGATTATCAATTGCACTGTCGTGCCTAATCGATTAACCTAAGATCTAAGTTCCATGTGATCAATCTAGAATTATCTTTAAGAACAACCTAAGGTGAAGAACTAATTCAGATTATGAATCATAACCAACTAATTAACCTAGCATTCAATGAAATCCCTTATGAGAACCCTAAACCTAACATGAGATCTACTCAGACATGGAGATTGAAACAATAAACATAACTGAATAAATCTCTGAAATAAATAAATAAGATGAGAGTAAACAAGGGTTCAAAATCTTCTCTCGGACGAACATAGTTTCAGACTTGTCTCCCTCAGAAAACTCTCTCACAGAGAACCAAAATAATATATTGCGTCCGCAACAAAAGTAGCTAAAAAACCTAATTAGAATCCTAAAACACGTTATGGGGCCTCTTGAAATTATTAAAGTCTTCAGGGCCAAGGTGCAATTTCATCAGACTTGTAAAAAGTCGCGATCCTTCTCTTCATGCGATGGGTATCGACCGACACCATAAGTGGTATTGATCGATACCAAGCTTCTGTGTCGGCTCTGCAGGCTGGTGTCGGTGGACACCAGGACTTCAACTCGATTCTTCAGCTACATGATCCTTGCTTGGCTCCAAAATGCTCCAATTTCTGCAATTCAGCTCCAAACGTACCTAAACCTGTAAAGACTCGAAAAGACTCCAAAATATTAGAAATACCCTATAAATAAGACTTATATCACGGTTAAAAACGGGTAAAAACCATAATATATCAACTCCTCGAGACTTAGCATTTGCTTGCCCTCAAGCAAACATAAAGCTAAACAAGAGAAAAAGGTTTGAAAAACACGGAGACTCACATGTTCTTGAAACATTGCAATGACCCTTTTCCTTAGTGCTCCACATATCACGTAACCAGTTCCAAATCTAACCACCATGTACTTCTCCGTAGACATTCGCAGCTTCCCAGACTACACACATTATTTCTCAGCATTATCCAATAAAGCCCTCATCACCAGTTTCATCGCTGTACCCAATACCAAGAACTTTCTAGATTCGTTCCCATACAATATCATGAAAAAAGAACCAGCTGATTTTCATACTTTTGGTATTGTTTTCTCTCCTCCAGACTTGTTTCTCATCATGTTCTTTCTCTTTTTTTTTTTTTTTAGATCCGCATATACACATTAAGGTCTGAAACGCGAGTATTGATGGTGTTTGCCACCGAATCCCCAGTTCTTCCCTCTCTATGTATCAAAGGCGTAGGCGAATAGTGGTATCACGGAAAATTTTCCTAACCTCGCTTCCAACCTTTGTGTGATCATTCATTCACAAGTAGAATAATGGGATCGCTGGAAATTTTCCTAGCCCTCTATTCAAAAGAAAATCATTTCATCTTTTTATGCTCTTATTTATTAACTTATAACAGGGGAGAGAGATACCATTACTTTAAACACATGGGTTCTTTTGTCAGATATGAATGAAGAATCAAGCTCTATGGACATCAACCACATCGATGAAGTGCAAAATTTTGGCTCAGGCTTTAATGGACTCTGCTGGAAACATGGGTGTCTTCTAGTTAACTGGTCAGCCTTTGGATTTTTCATTAGTCCGGTCTAGAACTGATTCTGTAACAATGGTCACTTAGAAGTAAAGTCAGAACAATAGATTCAAGAAAAAGATCATCATCTCCAACAAATTTTGACTCAATAAAACAACTTTTGACCCTAAGAAAAACAAAAACATTGTCAGCAACTACCTCCCCCAGACTTGAACAACACTGACCCCAGTGTTATTTAGCCTAGAGTTGGTAAAAGAAACCAAAAGAACTGAGTGGAATCGTGAAAAACAAGAAATTACCGGATTGGGGTAGGGGTGTCGACCGACGCACAACCTGGTATCGATCGATACCAAGCGTAGGTCAACACTGGTAACTCTTTTCATCGATTTTGTTGCTCTTAAGTGTCATAAGGGATCCAATGGTGAAATGGTTAGCACAGATAGAACAGAGGACTAATCCTCATCAGAATCATCGTCGTCTCCAGCAGTGCGAGATGGTCCTGCCTGTGATGGAGAACATGGACTAGATGGTCGAACGCAGCCACACCGAGACACGGTAGAAATGGCACTCCATATGCTCTGGAAACTCTCAACCACATACCTCTGAAAGGCATCAGTCTCCATAGGAATCGCAGGTGGTGGAGGGAGAGCAGTCGCACAGGTGGAAGGGTGTCGTGCTCGTCGTGACTGGCCTCCAGCAAGGTCAGGCTCTAGTGCATCCGCAGAAGCAACAGCAGGTGGTGCTCGAGTGGAAGATCCTCGACGTCGAGTAGCGGGTGCAGCAGACAACAGATCCTCATCAGGCTCAAAACGCAGCTTTTGTGGGTCGTCATCAATGTCGGTTAGCTCCCTGTTGGGGAGCTGAACCAGGAAATCCCCATTTGTGTTGGAGAAGTACCAACGTCGCTCAGGCTTCAGCCACCTAAGGTTCTGCAGATGCCTCTCATCCATGAGAGTGCGTGTAGTGACAATCAAGCAGCTTGCTGTACTAATCCCGAAGTGCTGGAAGATAGGGGTAAGGAGACTACCAACTGTCTCTGTCTTTCGAGTTGTACCGCGACTGGCACCCAAGAATGGTTTGGTCTTAAAAGAGACCAAATGATGTGCAAAGACCGCTCCTAGGTTGACCTCTAGCTCAGACTCAGGCCACTCGACTCCAATGATGTCCCCAACAGCCATGGAGAACATAATCAGCTCAGACAACCGCCTCTTGTTAGGTTCCATCTTGCACAGAATGGTGTTGCTCTGGATCCTAACAAGACATCGCAAGACTGGGTGGCGCACATCCATCTGGGTGGTGGTCTTGCTGTGATAGGCACCGTTCCCGAACTGCTCCCAGAAAGCTTGCACATCAGGGATCTGTGAGGGAAGAGCAACCCGTCTGAAGTCCCTCTGAAAGCCATAGATGTCGCAGAGATCTGAGAGTGGCAACCTATACCTCACTCCTCGAATCAGAAAGGTCAGAGTACCCTCCTGTGCGTCCCTGAGAATCTCATCTCTGTAGTAAACACGAACTGTCGTCGGGAACTGACGTACCAAGTCTGGGAAGAGGTCATACTGCTGTGTGGGCATATTACCCAGGCCAATCCTCCCAATCATACGTTGGAGCGCACCGTCGAGACCCAAGCGACGCATCGTGATCCCATCAACAAACCGAGTTGTCTGCACATCCACGTTCTGCCACGCATTGTAGTGCAGCGTGTCATAATCATCCCAGGTCTCAGATATAGTCTTGTAGATGTAATCCTCACTCTCATCAACCTCCTTGGGAGTTCCATCCCAGACTCTCGTAGAAGGAATCTTCGCTTTCTCATCCCTCCTAGGCCAGGGAGGCCTACATATGACACCATGAGCCATAGGAGAGACAGGTGTAGAAGGGGGTGGTGAGGATGGTGACACGTGTGGTGCAGGGATGTCACGCAGTGAAGTGTGGGGAAGGGCAATATCTACTGATGCTCCTGCGATCCTCACCCTGTAGCGGTTGTTGGCGAGGCAAGCCTTCACCAATCCTCTACGCCACTCGATACCATCAAATATCTCGACACGGGACATCAAAGCATACTCCTTTGGAGGTGGGTTAGAGCTCGATGCATCATCTTCCCGTGTTCTCTTGCGTGTAGACATCTGCAATCAAAGACAACAACGCAACAAGGAATAAGCTCCAAAACCAACATCAACAACACAACAACAATCACCAACATTCCATCCAAAATTCTATCAAAACCCGCAGGGTATCGATCGACACCATGTGGGTATCGATCGATACCCTGGCAATTTTACGATCCAGAGTTTCAAAATTCCAAAAATCCACACAAGGGGCAGACAAGTGCATGGGGGCATCGAAAATCACCTCTAACCACTTAACTAGATAAGAATTCACTATCAAATCAAGTTCTAACAGGAAAAAATTCAAAAACCCAAACCTTGTGTTCATAGATAGAAAAAGTGGAATTCGTGTGTCATACCTTGCAGATCGGATGAATCGATGATAGAATATGGAAAAGCACGAAAAACTAACAAGGTTAGACCCTTGAATCATCCAAATCCGTGAAGAATTGAAGAATTTGTGATTTTGGAAGAGAGTTTTTTTGTGTATCGATAGATGGAGACTGTGGAGAGAAAGAGAAAACCCGAGGGTTTTAAAAGGAAACTTACCTGCGCGTGGGGTATCGACCGATACCATTACTGGTATCGGTCGATACTCGGATCATGGGTCGATGCAATCTCTGTTCCTCTTGGTGTCGATCGATACCAGAATGGTATCAGTCGACACATGACATGTTCATCTGATTCACACAAAGACACAAGACACAAAAACGAAAAATGACAAAAATAAAAGACTTATATACAGACTCACCAGTGGGGTGCCTCCCACCAAGCGCTTGTTTTACGTCACTAGCTTGACTTTGTGTACGTTCAGGCGGTGGGTGCATCATCCAGAGGCACTATGTCCTCTTGGAATCTCGGCTTTCGCCCAGTAGTGTTTCACCCTTTGTCCATTGATAGTGAACTCTTTGCATGTAGAACTCATCAGGACAACTGCACCATGTGGTCTGACCTCCTTGATTGTGAAAAGACCTGACCAACGAGAACGCAGTTTTCCAGGAAACAATTGCAAACGAGAGTTATATAGAAGTACCTGGTCATTGGGTTCAAAATGTCTAGAGAGGATCTTTTTGTCATGATACGCCTTAGTCCTCTCCTTGTACAGCCTCGAGTTCTCATAGGCGTGGTCCTAATCTCATCCAGCTCATTCAGCTGGATCAATCGCCTCTCAGCAGCATAATTAATGTCGAAATTCATCATCTTTGTAGGCCAGGCTGCGTTATGCTCGATTTCCACTGGAAGGTGACACGATTTCCCATACAGCAAGTGAAACGGTGTAGTCCCAAGTGGTGTCTTGAAAGCAGTCCTGTAAGCCCACAGTGCATCATCTAGCTTTGTAGACCAATCCTTCCTAGTAGTACCCACTGTCTTCTCCAAAATTTCCTTGATCTGCCTGTTGGAGACTTCAACCTGCCCACTAGTCTGAGGATGATAAGGAGTAGCCACGCGATGATTCACACCATGCTTCTTCAACAGCTTTTCGAAGACCTTGTTGATAAAGTGAGTGCCACCATCACTGATAGCAATCCTAGGTACTCCAAATCGAGGGAAGATGATACTCTTGAAAAGCTTAAGGACCACTGAAGAATCATTGGTTGGACTAGCAATCGCTTCCACCCACTTAGACACATAGTCCACAGCAACCAAGATGTACTTGTTCCCATATGATGAAGGAAAGAGACTCATGAAATCGATGCCCCAACAATCAAAAACCTCAACCTCAAGGATGAAGTTCTGTGGCATCACATGTCTCTTACTGATCTTCCCCCTCCTCTGACAAACATCACACTGCGAGACAAAAGCATGAGCATCCTTAAACATAGTAGGCCACCAGAAGCCTGCTTGAAGAACCTTGGACATTGTCTTGAAAGTAGCAAAGTGTCCAGCATACTCAGACCCATGACAATGAAACAGAATGTCAGGTACCTCAGATTCTGCAATGCATCTCCTGTACATCCCATCAGAGCAGTGTTTGTACATGTAAGACTCGTCCCAAAAGAATCTCCTTATGTCACTCACAAACTTCTTCCTGTCATATTTCTTGAGATGCTTTAGCTCGATGTCTGCAGCAAGATAGTTGGCAATATCAGCATACCATGGTTGATCTGGAACAGCTACGGCAGCTAGATACCCTTCAGAAACACCAACGTGATCCACAGACAAAACAGGTCCGAAAATTAGAGGGTATCGATCGATACTAGGTGAGTGTCGATCGATACCAACACCATCAGTTCGTGAAAATTGCAGATTTTCGGCAGGAGCACTTTGAAATTCAGTCTCAATGAAGTAGATGTTCTCCTCTGGTAATAAGTCATCAATAGGCACGTCTTCATCGATCCTTATCCGCGAGAGATGGTCAGCTACCCCATTCTCTATGCCCTTCTTGTCCTTGACCTCAATATCAAAGCCTTGAAGCAAAATGACCCAACGACAAAGGCGAGGTTTGAAATCCTTATTATGTAGCATATATTTGAGAGCAGCATGATCTGTATGAACAATCACTTTGCTCCCAATCAAGTAGGACCGAAATTTCTCAAAGGAGAAAACGACTGCAAGTAATTCCTTCTCTGTGGTGTTGTAGTTACGTTGAGCATCATCCAACGTCCTGCTGGCATAGTAGATAACATACAGCTTATTATCCTTCCTCTGACCCAAAACAGAACCAACTGCAAAGTCACTAGCGTCGCACATAATCTCGAAAGGCAGAGTCCAATCCGGAGGTTGCACAATAGGAGCACTCACCAACGCCTTCTTAATCTCCTCAAAAGCTGTAAGGCACTCAGGGGTGAATTCGAATTTGACCTCCTTGCACAATAGGGCGGTGAGTGGGCGGGCTAGTTTTGAGAAATCCTTGATGAATCTCCTGTAAAACCCCGCATGACCAAGGAAGCTTCGAATGTCCTTCACAGATGTCGGTGGTTGGAGGCTTGTCATGACTTAAATCTTGGTTTTGTCAACCTCTACCCCAGCCTCAGAAACCCTGTGCCCAAGAACGATGCCATCTGAACCATAAAGTGACACTTTTCCCAATTAAGGACCAAGTGTTTCTCTTCACACCTCTGTAGCACCTTGCACAAGTTATCCAGACATCTCTTAAATGATGATCCATACACTGAAAAATCATCCAAGAATACCTCCATGAAGTCCTCAATCATGTCTGTGAAGATAGACATCATGCATCTTTGAAAGGTGGCTGGAGCATTACATAATCCAAAAGGCATTCTTCTGTAGGCGAATGTGCTATAAGGACATGTAAAGGTCGTCTTCCCTTGGTCATCTGGATGTGTCAGAATCTGAAAGAAACCTGAGTATCCATCGAGAAAACAGTAGTATGGATGACTCGCCAACCTCTCTAGCATCTGATCAATGAATGGTAATGGGAAGTGATCTTTCCTTGTGGCTGCATTCAAATTTCTGTAGTCAATACACATTCGATGCCCAGTGATTGTCCTTGTAGGGATCAGCTCATCCTTTTCATTCTTCACCACATTGATCCCTCCTTTCTTAGGCACAACGTGAACTGGACTGACCCAAGAGCTGTCTGAAATGGCATAGATAACCCCTGCTTCCAAGAGCTTCATGACCTCCTTCTTGACCACTTCTTTCAGGTTCGGATTCAGTCTCCTCTGATGCTCAATCGAAGACTTTGACTCGTCCTCAAGGTGAATCATATGCATGCACAAGTCTGGAGATATATCTGAAATGTCATCAAGAGAATAGCCAAGAGCTTTGCGATACTTGCGCAGCTTGCTCAGTAGTAAGGTAATCTCTGCGTTGTTTAAGGAAGCATTAATGATCACTAGGTATGTGGAATTCGGATCAAGAAAGACATACCTCAAATTGGCTGGAAGCGGTTTGAGTTCGACCCTAGGAGCCTTCTCCTCACTCCAATCACCAAGCACATCAGCTTTCTTAGAAGTTTCGGCCAACTCCTCACATGCTCGCAGGTGGTGTCGATCGACACTATCACTTGTATCGCTCGATATTGCTCATGTTGTGTCGAGCATCTTAGCATATCCAGCAGCAACATCACTCAATTGCACCTCTGAATCAGCTGAACAGATCAATGCTCTCTCTAGTTGATCCTCAGGATGCATCTCCAGAAAATACTCTTCAGCTATGTCGCTGAAAGTATGCCCATCGATAGTTGGTCTCTTCATCATATTCTCCATGTAGAAAATCATAACCAAATCACCAATGTTAAGAGTTATCTTCCCACTCCTGCAATCAATCAAAGCTCCAGTTGTTGCTAAGAATGGCCTTCCCAGAATAAGAGGATCCTTGGGCTCTGCGTCATATTCCAAGACAATGAAATCAGTTGGGATTAAGCAATTCCCCATCTTAATTGGAATATCTTCGAGCAATCCTTCGTGAAGTCGAACTGAGCGATCAACAAGTATCAGTGAGATCCTAGTGGACTTGAAGTCTGTCATCCCCATCCGTTGAGCAACTGAGTATGGCATGAGGTTCACACTTGAGCCAAGATCACATAGAGAACGCTCAAATCTTTCGGTGAAGATCGTACAATCCAACACAAAACTCCCTGGATCTGGTAGCTTCTTTGGGATCTTGTTGGTCAGAATCGCACTGCACTCATGAGTAATCATCAAGACACCTTCCTCAATGTTCACATTGCTTGATACCATCCTCTTGACATATCTCCTAAAGGCTGGGGAGGTCTTGATAGCATCGACAAAAGGAAGCTCAACAATCAACTTATTCATTATTTCCTTGCATCTAGAGTCTTCCACCTCCTTCTTAGTCTTCCCAATAGGCGTAGGGTAAGGTATCCTCGGTTTGTAAACCCTATATGGCGTCAACTCAGGTGTCTTCTCGACTGCAGGGTCAGTGTCGATCGATACATGGGTGGTATCCATCGATACACGGGGTTTTGAGATGTCCCGTGAAAGTATCTACACTAGTGTCGATCGACATTGGGTGGTGTCGGTCGATACCCTGGGATTTTCTGAATCCTCATCGTCAAGATCGACGAAATTTCATGTAGTGAAGCCAATTTTCACTCCTGGATTGACCTCTTTTTCATTCCTCAAGGTGATTGCATTGATGTGTGCCCTTGGATCTTTTGTTTTCCCAGGAAGAAAACCTTCTTGTCTCTTCACAACACTTGCAGTTTGGGCAACCTGAGTTTCCAGCTTCTTCTGATGAATACTGAGAGCCTCGATCTTTCACTCAGATCTGTGTACATAGCATCCATCTTCCCATTGAAATCTACTGTTATCTTCTGTTGTCCTTGAATAAGCTGCTCAAGCATAGACTCAACCTTGCTCTCTAGGGTTTTAGCAGGCAGAGGTTGATAAGACGAACTCCCATAGTTCCTGGTATAGCCACTGCTCTGGAATGGTTTCTGGGCAAATTGATTTGACCCAAAACCATTTCGATTGACGTCAGACTTGTACCCTTGATAAGCTCAAAATTAATACCCTAAAAGTACTAAAGTTGTAGCTGTAGTATAGTAGGGGTCGAACCACAAAGACTCAAGAATCACACAATAAATTATATAGATTAGAATTAAGCTAAGTAAATCAATGAAAAGGAAATAACAATGCAAATTAAACTGTTGTAAATTCAATGGAGAGAATATAGGCCCATGGTGTTTCTCAGGAAATCAAAGAATGCAGATAAACCAATTAATCATGATTCAGGTTATGCACGGTTCTTGAACTCAAATCACTAAGCTATAATTAACCAACTGTCGTTGCGAGAATTATCTAAGNGAAAGCAATAAACGAAATTAAAAGAGTTGTAATTCAATGGAGGAAAGATAGGTTTAGGGTATTTCTTAGGAAATCAGAGAATGCAGATTAACCAACTAGTCAGGGTTCAGGTTATGCACGGTTCTTGAACTCAAATCACTAAACTATAATTAACCAACTGTCGTTGCGAGAATATCTAAGTCTAAATCCCAGAATCTCAAATCTCTTTGCAAATCCTAAAGATCTAAACCAGCATTAAAGTTCAGGTTTGATATGTTCACAAAACAACTAAACCAAATCTCTTTGCGGATAGCTATTTTGCTCACCTTAAGTTCTGTCAGATTATCAATTGCACTGTCGTGCCTAATCGATTAACCTAAGATCTAGGTTCCAGATTCGTCAACCTAGAATTAGCTTTGAGAACAACCCTAGGTGAATAACTAATTCAGATGATGAATCCTAACCAATCAATTACCAGCACTCAATGAAATCCTTTATGAGAAAACCCTAAACCTAAAGTGGATCTACTCAGACATGATTAATGGAACAGAAATCATAGATGAATAGAATTGCATAAAAGAAATCAATAAGAAAACAAAAGGGTTCAGAGTTGTCTCCCCAAAATCCCTATAACAAATCTCTCTCACAAAAACCAGAGTAAAATAAAGCGTAGCCAACAAAAGTGGCTGAAAAACCTAATTATAATGCTAAAACACATTTTGGGGCTTCTTGTAATAATTAAAGACTTCTGGACCAAGGTGCAAACTCTTCAGACTTGTAAAAAGTCGCGTTTCCTGTTTTCCTGCAGTCGGTATCGACCGACACCATGCTTCTTCTGCTCGCCAGACTGGACTGTCTTCACGAAAACTGGCATAACTTTTGATCGCACCGTTGGAATGGCCTCAAACCACTTCCAAATGAAAGCTAATCCATTGATCTGTCTTGTATCAAAAGTTGAGCTCAATCCATCGGTGAAAAGTTCTTCAACGAATGCCAAACTTCTGACGTCTCTGCATGATTCTACATCTCCATATGCTCATCTTCACCCAAAACGGCTTCTTTCTCCCAAAGTCACCTAAAACCTGAAAAGACTCAAAAAGACTCCAAAAATACTAGAAAGATTCTATAAATAAGACCTATATCATAGTTAAAAAGCATGATATATCAACCCTCCTTGCTGAAGAAGAGACCCAGCAACTGAACTTTAGTGAAACCGTGATGTGGACAATCCCTCTGATACGACCTGAATCTCACCCAAGCAGCCTTAAATGCCTCAGTCGTTCCCTGAGAAAACTGGGAGATCTTGTTCCTAAGCTCCTCAGATATTGCATCATCATATAAATTGTTCAAGAACGCATTCTTAGTCTCTTCCCAGGTAGTCAGTGATCCAGGAGGTAACTGTTTAAGCCAATAAGCTGCATCTCCACCAAGAGAATATGGAAAAAGCTTACAGATGAGGTAATCGTTGGACACTCCATTGTACTTCATGCTAGTGACCAAGTCCTCAAACCTCTCAATGTGATCCATAGGGTGTTCATGAGAAAGACCATGAAAAGGGTGCTGACCCACAAGAGCGAAGTATGCAGGTTTCAGCTCAAAGTCATTCCTCGGAAAACCAGGAGGGCAAATCGCTGATCGATTGGCATAGAACTGATCAGGCCTGTTGTACTCACCAATCGTCCTACCACGGTCAACCACATCATTCCCAACATTCCCAGCGACAATCTCCTCAACAACAGCTGGGGGGGGGGGGGAATGATGTTTCCATCTCCATTAAGTCGTTGCCCTCTCTCATTGCATAAATGACCCTCTTGGTCTCTCAAAGCTCCAGCATCATCACGTGTCAATACCACTGGATTATTCATCCCTGCTAGCTTCTTTGTTTTCCTTTTTATGCGTTCCAAATCTGCTAGCTCCTTGTTGGAAAGATTAACTAGCTGAGTGCTCTTGTTCCTCTTGGTTTCGCAAGTAGGCATACACCTGAAACACAAAAGACAAGGCACGTAAGTAACAAAAATAAGAAAAAGAGTAAAATAAAACGATGAGTATCGACCGACACTAAAATCTAATGGCGAATTAAGAGTCCCCGGCAACGGCGCCAAATTTTGATAAGTTCAAATGTAATACCCTAAAGTACTAACAGTTTGGTTGATTGTAGTATTTATGGGTCGAATCCATAGAGACTCAAGAATCACACAATATATTTTAAAGGTTCGAATTAAGCTAAGTGATCAATGTAATTGAAAGCAATAACGTAAATTAAACGGTTGTAAATTCGATGGAGGTAAGATAGGTTCATGGTATTTCTCAGGAAATCAGAGAATGCAGATAAACTAACTGGTCAGGGTTCAGGTTAAGCCCGGTTCTTGAACTCAAATCACTAAGCTATAACTAACCAATTGTCGTTGCGAGAGTTATCTAAGTCTAAATCTTAGAATTTCAAATCTCTTTGCAAATCCTAAAGACTAGACTAGCTTTAAGTCCAGATTTGATCTGTTCACAAAATAACTAAACCAAATCTCTTTGCAGATAGTTATTTTTCTCACCCTAGATTCTATCAGATTATCAATTGCACTGTCGTGCCTAATCGATTAACCTAAGATCTAAGTTACAGGTGATCAATCTAGAATTAGCTTTGAGAACAATCTAAGGTGAATAACTAATTCAGATTATGAATCATAACCAACTAATTAACCTAGCATTCAATGAAATCCCTTATGAGAACCCTAAACCTAACAGGATATCTACTCAGACATGGAGATTGAAACAATAAACATAACTGAATAAATCTCTGAAATAAATAAATAAGATAAGAGTAAACAAGGGTTCGAAATCTTCTCTCGGACGAACAGAGTTTCAGACTTGTCTCCCTCATAAAGCTCTCTCTCACAGAAAACCAAAATAATATATTGCGTCCGCAACAAAAGTGGCTGAAAAACCTAATTATAATCCTAAAACACGTTCTGGGGCTTCTTGTAATTATTAAAGTCTTCTGGGCCAATGTGCAATTTCATCAGACTTGTAAAAAGTCGCGATCCTTCTCTTCATGCGATGGGTATCGACTGACACCATAAGTGGTATCGATCGATACAGAGCTTTTGTGTCGGCTCTTCAGGCTGGTGTCGGTCGACAGCAGGACTTCAACTCGATCCTTCAGCTACATGATCCTTGCTTGGCTCCAAAATGCTCCAATTTCTCCAATTCAGCTCCAAACGTACCTAAACCTGTAAAGACTCAAAAAGACTCCAAAATACTAGAAAGACTCTATAAATAAGACTTATATCATGGTTAAAAACGGGTAAAAACCATGATATATCAGTCTTCACCCGTGTTCTTCATTCTTCACTTTTTATCTCTTTGATTTTGCAAGCCTTTACTACTTTTATGATGTTTTGTTGCACTATGATTGAGTAGTTCCCTCGTTGGGCATAGGGATCCCAAGGGGCTCTCATGGATCGATTTATTATTATGCTATTGAACTAAGACTTCGATTAAGGTTCTTTGTTCTATCCTTATTGTTAATGATTTTGCTTGATTAATCATCTTTGCAATTGAACTTAGCTATTTTTAGAACTATGAAAATACTGGATCTATATGCTTGACCTAGGGTAGACGACCAAAACCGTCACTTGTGGAGGGGTTGTGAGCGTTAACGAACTTGTTTGTTCATCATAACTTTCTGCGCGGCCAGAGACGAAAGCTATTGGTCGAGTATATAAGTTATCGGTGTGTAGGATATACGAGAGTAGGATACACACACTATAGTGTTCCAAGTTCAAGAACCAATTAACGACAAAAAGTAGTCTTAAAAATATTAGTCAATCGCTTATGGTAATCGACCGTGATCCCTAAAGAATGCCTAGCGCTCTGTTTAATTGTTTATTTCACTTTATAGTTTAGATTTTAGTGACACAAAACCAAATCCAAATTATATATGTTCTAGTTTGATTTAAGTATCGGATTGATTCGTACCAAAACAATAAAATCTTTGTGGTTCGACCCTTAAGCACTACAACGCACATCTGTGCACTTGCAAACATTTAGGGTTATAAATATAAAACATGAAGTTTAGTTAAAATTTGTACGCATCATGTTTTTGGCGCCGTTGCCGGGGATTTTGATTTGTTTTCTTGCGAATCTCTGCTTAAATCCATATCACGTTTTCTTATTTTTATTTTTCTTGCACTTTTTTAGGTTACTCTTCGATGGGAGACCGGGGACTAGTCCCCGAACCTCCCGGTGATCCGCCGCCTCCTCTAGTTGGTGATCCGCGTGATGATGAGCATGCTGATCTCTTCGATGATGACAACAAAACGATAGGAAAACTAGATTACGCTGAGGAAGGAGGCCAAAAAATTGGTGAATTCGATGCACCGCACAAATTCCTTTCAGATTGAAGAGCTATTCAGCCACCCTTACCCGAGGATGGCGATTATGAAACTAAGGTAAGTTACGTCCCTGCATTTATGGCATTTAAAACACATAGTCGCCATTATGAATACATGGTCATGCCTTTTGGCTTGACTAACGCCCCTGCCACATTTCAAGGGTTGATGAATGATGTCTCCAAGGAGTTTTTGAGGAAGTTTGTGTTGATATTTTTTGATGATATCATGATTTATAGCAGCTCGTTGGAGATCCATCTCAATCATTTACACTGTATCTTTGAAGTAATGAGGGATCAAAAGTTATATGCTAAGAAAAGCAAGTGTGCTTTTGCAACAACAAGAGTGGAGTACATGGGTCCTTTTATAGAGGAGGAAGAAGTTTCTACTGATCCTGCAAAAGTACAGGCTGTAACAGATTGGCTTACTCCTACCAATTTGAAACAGTTACGAGGGTTTCTGGGATTGGCTGGCTATTACCGTCGTTTTGTGAAGAATTTTGGTACAATTGCCAGGCCTTTAACACTTTTAACTAAGAAAGACTCATTTCTATGGTCTGAAGAAGCCAAGACTGCTTTTGAAGGGTTGAAGAAAGCATTATGCACAGCTCCTGTTTTAGTTCTTCGTTATTTAACATACCATTTTTGGTGGAAACTGATGCAAGTGGTCAAGATATTGGGGTTGTTCTGATGCAAGATGGTCATCCATTAGCCTATATCAAAAAAAATCTATACCATATAATCTAAATTACAATACACAATATTTAAATGTATAACGAAGTATATTTATACATTGCTACCAAAATATTGGATATTAATTAAAAGATAGCGATTTACACGTTTCTGTTATGGTTGATGTATCTTAATTTTTTCATAGCGTTTCTAAATTATTAAACGCTATGATATTTGATGTTGGTGAAAAAATTGATCTGGCGCTTATTTTTTTGGCTCAATATTGTTATCGTCTAAAAATTACTCAGTCCCCAAGTGAGAATTTTTAGCCTTTTCTTCTTCTCTTCTTATCTTCTTCTTCCTTTCAGCCGATGATCAGAGGATCTCAGTCTCTTCTCACCGCCTCCGATCTATCTGCCTCTCTTAGTCCCGCCGCCATCTTCTCTCTTTCTATCTCAGATTCGATATCATTCTCCAAGGTGAATCGATCATTCACCAAACGATGATGAGTCTTAGGGTTTTGTTCCTCGCTCTCCTTCTCCTTGAATCTCCTTTGCTTTCGTTATGCTCTCTCTTTTTTCGTGAATTTGATAGATCTAGATCCGTTTGTTTATAGTGGATTTTGTAGATCTAGATCTACTGACGGCGGCTGTGGCGGTTGATTAATCGGGAAAACAAGTTCACGCGTTGCGTGTCGCACGCGCAGGACGAGCTCCAGAGTTTCCGGAAATATCTGAGATGGATGTGCGTGGATCAGTAGAGCCCTTGGACGGCTGCTCTCTCTTGGTCGATGTTTGTTGTTTTCACGCTGGTGGTTGCGGTGACGTCTCACTTGCGCCGACTGTGATAGCCATCACTCGAGGCCGTACGATTCGGTGGTTCAGCTTTCTCTCAGCAGCTTCGCTGCCCTTTCTCTCCTCTGTCTCTCAAGATTCGTCAGCAAGTATGGTCTCCGACGGTTCCTCCTCTTCGATAAGCTTTGGGACGAAAGCGAGACTGTTCGGCGAGGCTACACCAAGAAAATAGAAAGAAGAAGAAGAAGCGAAAGAGAACCAACCAACGATTGAGGTAAATTTTTTAGTTTCCATTCTCTTCATTAAATCTTCTGTTTATGAATGAGTTGTGATCAAGAGAGGAGTAATTTCTGATACTAGCGAGTTGTTGTTTACGAATGATCTGAATCATCATCGCAGCATGTTTTGATTAGTCGCGAGTTTTGTTTTGGATTTGCGTTAATTGAAAGATTGTAGCCTGTTAGGAATTTGGTCCAACACTTGGGGGGTATCATGCTTGTAGTAATCGTTGTGTAATTGCGTTTATCTTCATGAGATTGATCGAACCTACATCTATTGATTTGTGGTTATTGAGTACCAATTGGTCTTGTTTTTGATGTTGGACTAAATTGTATAAGTGGTGTTTGTGAGACTTAAGGGTTAGCAGAAAGTATGCAGTTCTTTGTTCTTGAGGCTTGTGTTTGATCATAAGAATTGTATGACTGATTTTGATGATTTCAGGTTTTATTGTATTAAAGATGAGCTCAAACCTGCAGCTCCTACATCTTGCATGAAGCATGTGAAAGATGATAATGCCACTTTCCTTGCAAACCTCAAGGATCACTTCAATGAATTTGCCAATGCCTCAATGGATGAACACAAGACTTGCTTCAAAAACACCATGGACAAGGTTCTTTCTCAATTCTCTATGTCTCCTCAGAGTCACATTCATAGCCATATTCATCTATCACATTGATCGGCAAAAAAAATATTTTGAACTCATCTCAATCTCTGCAACTCTCTTGATGTATTGTGGATCTTTTAGTCTTAATCATTAGTTCCAAACTTGCAAACTAGTCTTGTTGCAGTAGAAACCCACCCGTATGTGTTTTGATACATGCTTATTGTGCAATTCATGATTAGTAACGCATGATTATCTGTCGAATGCTATTGGTTATTTAGTGTGAATCTGTCTCTTAAACTTACCTTGTTCGTTCTCTAGATATTCGGGAGCTGCATTAATGGGGAAAGAGAAACAGAAGAAATTGATGAATCAAAAGTGGAAGAGGCTCTTCAAAAGGATTCTGATGGAGCAGGAAAGGAACTGTACTAGAAGATGAAGTTGGCTTTATCTAGTTTGAGAAATTTCATGAGTACAATTTGCAAATTTAAGTATTTAATAACGTGTTTTTGTCTTTGTAAAATATTATTACTATTATTGATTATTTTTTGTCTTTGTAAATTAAAATTGAAGTTTTTGGAATTTAAAATTCAAAATTCAAAATTCAAACCCATATTGATATGAATAATAACATTAATAACAAAATTGAAGTGCTATGGTAGAATATACGATAGTATATTGGCGGATCTATTATCGCGGGCGATGATAGAGTGCTTCTAAAACCGCTATGATATCGTTATATAGCGTTTTTCGGGCGCTATGGAAAGCTAATATTCTTGTAGTGCATTCAAGACTTCTCTTAGTAAACAACAAATTCAATAACGACGATTGAATCTAATTTCTGGAAAGATTTTCTTATCTTGCATAATAGTGTATAAACTTTGTTCTTATAAGTATATCCATAACATGCATAAATTATATATTGTTATTGATTTTTGTGAAAACTCAAAACTTTGTATACAATGAATAAAACTTAGTTAAAACAATATAAACGATGAAAACCAATCTTATAGAACTTATAATCAACCTTATAATCATCTTCAGCCCTAAACCATATACCCTAAATTAGTATGAATTACGGATTGATGTAAATTCGATGTAAAATTTACATCGAATTTACAACGAAATTCTAAAAAAATGATATTCGATGTAATTCCGATGTAATTTTACATCGAATTTACAACGAATTTCGACATCGTCAATGTCGTCATAAAAGCGTCATTATATTACGACGACAAAAATTTACGACGACTTTACATCGAAAATAATTTTCGTTGTAAAGTCGATACAAATTCGTTGGTACTTTACATCGGATTATTTCATTCGTAAAATTCCGTTGGAATGAGGTAGTTTTCTTGTAGTGAACCTGGAAAACATAATACGTAGTAGTACGACTAAACAAAGGAATATAAACTCAAATCTTACATAAGGTGGAAAACAAACCAAGACACCAAAGTCGAGGGAACACTCTTGAACGCTTCACGCTTCAACATGATAGTTCATGAGCTGAGCTGAAGTACCTTGCCGGAAAGTCCACTCGGTTCCGGCGAAGTTTGTTGAAAAAGAATGCCACGAAAGGAGGTGATAATAAGAATCCTGTAATCACTGGGTATGTGAAAGGGACGAGAGTGAATGCAATATCCCCGAATGAGTTATTTGAATTCGGGAATGTATCGCTGAACGATGCATAATTAGCAATCCCGAGAGCCGCTATCGAACCGTAAAGGACCATCCACATGGGAAGTCCAATTATGAGGATCATGATAACATATAGAGATGAGAAGAAGGCAATTCCGTTGAAGATATAAAAAAATAAGGCATGGTTGAAAGACATTGTCATCTGCCCAGCTGTGTGACCATAATCATCATCGACGGTTGAATCTGAGGAATTTTCCTGCCAATATCCGCCAGGAGGACTAAGACCGGCCTGGTATGTGGCTGTTACTATCAATACAGCCACCACAAGTATTGCATTTCGGAAATCGCTTGTGTTTAGAGACCCCTGTATGGTCTTGCTCAAATTGTTCTGCCCCAAAAGCTTGTTTCGCTCCTCGATAAGAGACGGTTTTTTGCTTAAATATTCCCCAAAGGTCATCATGGGACCAAGAAGTAGTCTTTCTTTAGCACTGCGGAGAAATCTACTTGCTTGGGAGAAACAATTAGGAGATTGGTGAGCTTGGAGTATGTCCATTGCGGTCTTACCATCCAAGTTCTTGGCTTCGACTTTAACGGTGCTACGTAGCAATTTCATCACCTGCAAACCGAGCACATATCCTATTAGAATCTCACATTGATCACAATATGAGACTTAATGGAATATATAAGGCATTGGCAATGGGATAACTCGACTCGTTGCCAATTGGTTTATTGAGATGGAAGCTCGCAAATGACACAACATTTCCAAAGATATAAAGATATTAACTAGAGCAAGATAGCTCCAAGTAGAAAATGATAATTGACAATTTATTAGAATATGTTAAAGGTACACATATCTTAGTTCTTTCCATAATGTGTATATTTGTCTATTCATATTAAGGCAAATTGTATACAGTAAATTTGGCAATTACGTTTAATCGATGTATGTATAAATATATGAATAACACATAAAACTTTCTAGGCTTTTGACACAATTCCAATTAGTTTGCATGAAACGAGGGCAAGATCATATCATAACCATTTTCATACAGAAATGTCGGACGACCAACACGTGCATGTTTGGAAGCAGGATCAATCATATTAGTATAAAAAAGGAGAAATTAAATGATTAGACCTAGAGACATATACCTCCGTTTGATTTATCGATGCAGCGATATGGAAGACTGTGTTACCATCTTCATCCTTCCAGTCCAAGATTTCCTCCTTGTTCACTCTCTGAACCCATCCCAATAGAACCTTCAATGCCACAATTTGGTGGTTCTTCACGGCAATATGCACAGCTGTCTCGCACTTAATTGTCAAATCTTCTACAGAAGATGGACAAGCAAACAAGAACTCACTCAACAACTCTGCATCACCTATTTTAGCCACATGATGCAAAGGAGTAATCCTTCCTCTTCCCTTGATGCTGACTAAGCTGCTGTCAATTGCCATAAACCCTCTCACCATTCGGATATGGTTGTTTTGGAGGGCTAAATGCATTGGGCTGAAACCTGACACGTTCAGCTTCAAAGCAAGTGACGGCTTAAGAGTCATTAATTCCATAGCGAAATGAGTTTGCCCTTTTTCGGCTGCAATGTGAAGTGGCGTCTCACCAAAAGGCACTTTATCAAATTGTCCTAGAATGTTTGGATCTTCTGCAATCAATTTGTAGAGACTCTCAATATCCCCATGTTCAGCTGCCGTCTTCAATCTCACATAGATATCAATATTTTGAGGAGTTGCCGTATTCAAGCTCGCATTGACATTACCAGTTTGAGCAGCCATATCCGATGACACCTCTTTCTCCAGCCACAATACTTACCCAGGCTTCTGCCTCCACAATTTCTTTTTTTGTGTTTTTGGTTCCTGCAAGACAAAGTCCACTAGTGAACAAGGTCTCCGCTCTCCAGTCAACGAATAGCGTCAACTAGATGGATATAATGGCATTTTTTTTAATGGCAAGCTGGCATAGCTTGCATTTTAGCAAGTAAGAAGCGAATCTTTCTTTCGGTCAAGTTTTCAAATTATTTTTTTGTTTGGGAAAAATGCCAAAAAAATTATGAACTCACAACTTTCCGCAAAAAAAAACATACTACTCAGATGGACGAAATAAACCTTCAACTTTCGTTAACTAATCCGTTTAATCTCTAATTTTTGTTGACCAAACCATTTTAGTCGTAAAGTTAGTCAACAATTATAGTTGCCTAACGATAGGACTATAATGGGTTGGTCAATAAAAGTTGGAGATTTTTTTTGTAAATAAAAAGTTGAATTTTTTTTAGCAAAAAGTTTAATTTTTTTTTACAAAATTTTAGATTAAAATAGTTAAAATGATACGTTAAAGCTCAGAAAATTACATGATTCGTTTTCTCTATGAAAAATTATATATCAACAATATTTCACCCAAAATCAATTTTAAATGATTTTCTTAAATTAAAAAAGAAATTTATCAATTTTGTGAATCTTCGACTATAAAATCAAAGATTGCGAAAGAAAACATGAGTATGATTAAATATTTATCAGTAATATAAATTTGTGAAAATTAATTCATAATTTTTTGTTGTAAATAGTTATAAAATTTAGTAACATTTTCATTGTGTGATCTAACATTTTAATTTTATATTATAAAGTAGTTAGCAAATATTCCAAATTTTTAGTAATTATTTCCAAAACAATTATGAATAAAAAATCATATATGGGTTATCTTTCTCAGAAATTGATTCTATTTTAAAAAATGGTGATTGCATTTTTCATATTAGTATTTTCTTTTCAAAACTAACGTATTAGATTTTTTAATTATGAATATTTTATCATCCACAATAGTTTCCACTACTTTAATCCAAAATTTTGAAAAAGATAAATTTTTGGGTAAAACAATTTCAAGTTTTTTATTTACCAAAAAAATCTCCAACTTTTTGTTTACAAAAATAATCCCAAACTTTTTATTAACAAAAAATCCCAACTTTTTATTTATCAAGCCTTTTAGTCATGGCATTAGTCAACATTTATAGTTGACTAACGTTGGGTCTAAAACGGCCTGGTCGAAAAAAAGTTGGGAATTAAACGGATTAGTTAACGAAAGTTGAAGGTTTATTTTGTCCATAGAGTAGTTGGTGCTTTTTTGGCTGAAAATTGTGACTTCAGAATTTTTTTGGCATTTTTCCCTTTTTTGTTTAGCAAACCACATCTGAAAGCCGGAAACAAAAGAGAAAAGAGAGATAGCTTTTAAAATTTTCTGTTAAATTAAATGCCCAACACTTAGGGTGAGACGGATCGGATATCCGGAAATTTTTTGATATCCGGATCTAGCGGATACGAATTTTAATTATCTGGATCCCGATCCGGAGCTTCCGGATATCTGCAAAGATAATAAAAAATATTAATTAAAATATTAAAAAATAATGATAAAATTAAANTATCCTGACCTTATAATTTAACTATCTGGATCCGGATCCGGTTTTGACGGATCTAAGATTTTACTATCCGGATTCAATCGCCTCGGGTATCTTGATTTTTTGAACGGATCTCGGATCCCAAATAATAGTTTCACCCCTACCAACGCTTACCAGCATATTTAATACAATTTCCGGCGATGCCTCTTGTTTTTTTATTAAACGTGTCCGTTTATAAATTAACGTGTGATGTTTTGAAACTCAATTTTACGCAGTCAACCAAGATTTGAAGATTTTTAAGATGTGTAGTGTATATGATAGTTGGGGAAAACATCTGCTAATTTTAAATATTTGAGGAATTGAATGAACATTTTCCGGACTAAAGAGATACATTATTCATTAATCGATTTACAAAATCTAATCGCATTTATCCTTTTACTAATACGAAGATTTTGCAAATTTCTACAAGTTTGTTTGTTGTAGTAAAGGACACTTGCTTACGATAAAAAAATATGGAGGGTTCTTGAAAATACTCACAATGTTTTTACCATTTTTTGTCAATATTTTTTTTTGGGGGGTCTTTAAAGCCAATTTCTAAATATTATAGGGCAATTTTCTACATGGCCCAATATATTAACGACTCGGGCTGGTTTCTAGTTTAAGATATTTCTTTTTTTTGTAAACCACATTTTTTTTCAAAAACTGCATATAGCTGAGAAGAATAACCGCTCGCCAGCTGTCAACATTTATAAGCGGGTTGTTCCTTTTTCTTAAATCTTCTTCTGCTCTGTATGGTTGCGATTGTGGTTGTAGACTTTTAAAAAAGATTGCTGTAAGAAATTTTGCTTTAAAATAGCGACTGTAAGTCTGTAACTTAAAAAAATAAAAATAAAGTCACAAATTGTTGGCTTTTAAAAAAACAATGTAATGAGCAAAAATGTTAAAAGGGGCTATGAGAAAAAACTAAGAAAGACTTTAAAACTGTGAAAATGCTAAAGTATGTTTTTTGGAAAATAAACATTAAAGACTTAAAAAAAAAAAAAAAAATCTTTACAGTTCCAACCAATCACACCCTTCATCTTCTTTCATCTACTTTGGTACTCACGTACTAAAAATCATATCAAATATGAACTTTGAAGACTTTCTTAAAATTGTACTGAGCATCTTGGAACCTACCTCGATGCATTAGCAAGAAATGGGCACCTCGAGAAAGCGGCTAAAGAGGTCGAGTGCATGGTCTACATACAAAACCGACATATCATAGTGAATATATTGGATCGCTGCTAAACCATGTATAAAAGCCGGCCCCGATATTTAAAAGATTAGAAGTTTGAAAAAAGTTGCAACATGCACAAATTTTGAACATGAATTTTGATCAATCGTTTTATTTTCCTAAACCAATAATCTATCGAAAAATGCTTGATGAGCTTATATTTAAGGACAAACCTGATTATCGGTAAGATCAAAGCATAATTTCTTCGTCTTACTTCACTTCCTTCGTATTCTTTTTTAATCTAATCCTAAAAATTATATGAGAATGCATGTATATATTGTCTCCATTTGCTAAGTTTTAGGTGTTTTTTATATGACTTACTTTTTTCATGCCTCCGAAATTCTGAAGACTATTTCGTAAGTCTTCTCCAAAAGAAAATAAAGCTGGTAGAAAGCAAATATCAAAAGTATGCAATAAATGTAGGATGGATGCATGCAAGCTTAGTTAAAAATGGCATAAGAAGCGACAAAGTCATGTGCAAACAACTGATGCTCTATGGCTCTTCGGGGTACACATTGGAGACTACAATTTTCTTCTACGATTGTTATTACTCCAACATTTTAGGTCCCGGTGTTTGGAATGCTTGCATAGCAAGCTTATGCAATTTGGGTCAAAGCCTTTAAGCGATAAGCATGTTGAAAATATACCAAGGTATTTGGTGAAAGCTGAAAGCTATCGGAATGTGTTGCTTCCGTGTTCTCATGCCACGGAAACTAGGTATATATGCTCAGCATGTACTCGTGAGGGTCTTTCAATTTCTAGCAATCAAACCATCACTGAGCACTTATGAACCTACATCAATGGCTTATCGAGAAACGGGGATCTTGAAAAGGCGGTTAAAAATGTAAAGAGCATGATTTACAAGAAAGCGGGATCTTGAAACTCATAGTGAGCATCTTACGCTACTACCAAAAGCACCAAAACCCCGATGCCTTTGCTAAAGAGTTTGTATGATATCTTGAAGCACAAGTGACTTACTACATTCAGAAAGCAACTTATAGGAAACTTGCTCTTGATGGTGTTGAGTGGAATTCCAACGTGAAAATTCAGAGACAGACAAAAAGGAGGATCCAAAGGCTTCTCCACTTAAAGCACAGAGAAAATGTCTGCCTACGCGCCATCTTATCAAGACAGAGAACGAGAAGGAAACACAAGCCTTCATACTACTTTTAGTTAAACAACCTTGGTTCCACGATCTATTTCTCTACGAGAACTATCATATAGCTTCAGATGTCTCCCGATCTATGTCCTCTGTCTATATCCCCACGAAAGCAAAGTTAAAGACCTTAATTAATCCCTCCGGAAAAAAGTTTGAAATGTATACCCCTGAAATAGTAGTTCGAAATCTCATAACCCATGGACCTTGGTTTTACTCAGTTTACTGTTTACTATTTTTTTGTTTTAAATTATTATTATAATAAAGAAATAAATAAAATAAAATTATTTGGGGAATTGGGTATTTTAGGCGGATATACGGGTCGGGTTTTAGGGAATCAGGTATTTTGTTCGGTTTAGTTTTGTTGTTTGATGATTTGGTATCTGATTTGATCACAAACCATTAAAACTGACATCTATGGGTATATACGTTTCGAACTTTTTTTCGGGGGAATTAAGGTCTTTCACTTTGTTTTCGTGGGGATATAGACAGAGAACACAATTCGGAAGACATCTGATGCTATATGATAGTTCTCGTAGGGAAATAGATCATCGAACCAACAACCTTTTAACTTTTTTATAAATTTTACATGCATGGTTTGGTTTTGTCGTTTCTTCTTAATAAACTTTTGATATGATGGTGAACGAGTGTTCTTGTGGTAAACTTCATTTTCTTTATAAAAATGAGTCACATTTTCCAGAGAAACCCACATGATTTAACAATTGGGTTGATAACAATCCAAATTTAGTCATTTTCTTTGCACGACGCCGAGCCGACTGACCCTGCCGCGACAAGAACTGTTGCGATCGAGCCCGTTGGGACCGTTGAGCGTGCTCAGGGTTCTGTTGAACCTGAGGCGAACCAAGTTGAATAGTTTTCTCTTTTGTTGTAAAGGATCCATTTTTCTTTTGATCAGTGTTATTGTACTTTTTGACGATTCGCCTCGATGGCTTTATCCGATGAAATGAAGTTTGATTTGTACTCTGGTATTCTCTACTTTGCCGAGGTTTTAATCGACTAGTTAACGAGGTGTAGTTACTTTTGTATGAATTGGTTCCCGAGCCATTTATAGTAGGTGAAATAGAAGGTTTCGAAACGTATTTAGAATCTCATTCGAAGTGGTGTGTTCTGAGATGATCCACTTGACACAATATGTTGAGATGTTAAAGACCAGTGTGCTATGAAGCGAATGATGACTGGGTTTAGATTTTACTTCGGTTTTAGGGCTTGCGATGTAGACTCAACTTACGTTCCCGTTTCGATAGTAAAATTGTGAGTGGTTTGGTCGAGGTATATCTTTTCCTTCCTCTGGTCCGGATATACCTGCCTTTTAATTTATATAGCGCGCTTTAATACGTGGTGGATTGTAAGAGAACCGTAATCCGTATAGGATAGAGGTTAGAATCCAGAGAGGATGTATGAGCTCGTTGTTGTGGCCAGCAACATATGAGAATGATGAGTGCAAATGCAATATAAATTGATAATATAAAAAGTATGATGTGTATACATACCCACTCCCCCCCCCCTTTTTTTAAGGAGGGGGGACAGCTGCACCTTTCCGAAGTTCATTGCGATAAGGTGGTTCTAGCCAAAGGAGAGTTTTCTCCTTAGACGGGTCTTCTTGGGGTTGTTAGAATTTTCATTGCTACACTGAGACTCTGAGGAACTTTCTTCTTCATGATTGAGCTGGGTGGCGGGGTAGAAGGTATTGCTGTCAATTTGGGTGAAAGATAGGTGTTGACGTGGCCAATCCATGATTGCTACGGTCGTAGCTAGGAACGGCCATCCGAGGATTGTCGGAGCTGGATAAATCTTTTCTGCTTCGAAAACGTAGAAGTCGACGGGGGCTATGGAATCTCCGATTATTACAGGTACATCAATCGCTATCCCTTTTGTGTGGTATGAGACTGGTTGGTTATGTTTATCCTCGTTCGGGTTGGTTGGATATGCTTGATGTTGAGGCGTTCGATAGTTGATCTGGAGATGATGCTAAGGCAAGCTCCGGAGTCACATAGGACGTTAGTGAAATCAAACCCTTGGATGTTGCACGAGATGAGAAATTGCCCTTGTTCCTTAGTTTTGTAGAGTATCTCAATTGGTTTTCCGCGTCTTGCATAAGTAAAAAGATCCTCTATTTCTGACGTGGATTCGGTGCTGTCGCGGAAGAAACGTTCGAGTTTGCATTCCTTGAATGCTTTAGTAAAGGAAATTTCTTCGGGTAAGTTTGTAAGAATTCTTCGAGCTTCTATGTGCCTATCTTATTCGGATGTCAGCGCTGTGGTGCGGATATGGGAGGGGTGGGTTCGAAGGATGAATAAGACTCGCAATAGGACACTACAAGAAAACAGGGTCTTTTCCCACGAAAATTCTGACGGCCGAATCCGTCGCAAATTTCCGACAAATTTCCAACGGATTTTGGGCGAAAGTAACATCCGTCGGAAATCCGTCGGACGTTTGCGACGTTTTCCGACGACGATCATCCATCGGAAATTTACCGACGGATTTCCGACGTCTTTTTGACGGATGTTGTAGCCGTTTGAAATAATATAGACGTTACATAGCCGTTAAATCCATCGGAAATCGCGCACAATTTCCCTAAAAAAACGTTTCCACCCCTTCTCTCATTCATTACAATTACAAAAAAAATGTTTTCATCTACAACCTTACCAAAATGTCTACTTCAGATCTTTATATATGGATGGACAAGCCTCATCATATTCCGGACACGGGCCTAGTTACGGAAGAATTCAAAGAAGGTCTGTAGCAATTCATGGCATTTGCGGGTATGCAGAAAAAGCGATAAAAACTGGTAAAATCTACTGCCATTGTACAAAATGTCGGAATTGTAGATTAATCGTGATATATGAAGTATGGTCACCCATGTATTGTCATGGGTTTGTGCCGGGTTACAAGATTTGGTATTATCATGGAGAAAATGATACAATGGTGGATAATTATGCTAGTACTAGTGAACAGTATATTGAGGATAATGCTAGCTTAGAAGAACCTGCCATGGAAGTAAAAAGTACTGTAGGTCATGTTTAGATGGTGAACGATGCATTTCGTGAAAGTATACCATCGGTTGCTGAGTATGGAGATAGAGGAGAAGAACCTAACTTAGAAGCTCAGAAATGCTTTGATATGTTAGACGCTGCTAAACATCCGTTATATGATGGGTGTAGAGGTGGACATTTCCCTTTATCAGCTGCAACTAGGATGATGGGTATAAAGACGGATTTCAATTTGAGTGAGGAGTGCATGGATGCAATTTGTGAAAGACATTTTGCCAGAAGATAATCTTGCACCGACATCATACTATGAGATACATAAACTTGTTGCTGATCTAGGATTGCCGTATCAAATGATAAATGTATGCATCGACAACTGTATGCTCTACTGGAGAGAGGATGCAGACCGTTCGACATGCCGTTTTTGTCGCAAACCTCGGTATAAGGAAACATGTGGAAGAGTGTCAGTGCCATATAAACGGACGTGGTATTTGCCGTTAACAGTTAGATTGAAGCTGTTATATCAGTCAGAGCGCACAGCATGAGCAATGAGATGGCATGCAGAGCATACAACGGATGGAGAAATCGCTCATCCGTCAGACGCAGGAGCATAGAAACATTTTCAATCAATGTATCCCAGTTTTACGTATGAGGCGAGGAACGTATACCTTGGATTATGTACTGATGGTTTCAACCCTTTTGGGAAGCACGGCAAACAATATTCTTGGTGGCCAGTAATTGTAACACCTTACAATTTGCCGCCATCTTTGTGCATGAGACGGAAGTTCTTGTTCCTTAGCATTCTCGTTCCTGAACCAGAGCATCCAAAGATGTCACTTGATGTGTTTTTGCAGCCATTGATATTTGAGCTGTGAATGTTATGAGACCAAGGTGTTGAGGCGTTTGATGTTTCTTGTCAGCAGAATTTTGTCATGCGATCAGTACTTATGTGGACCATTAGCGATTTTCCAGCATATGGCATGTTATCAGGATGGACAACGCATGGAAGGTTATCATGCATGTACTGTCAAGATAACACATATACGTTTCAATTGAAGCACGGACGCAAAACGTCTTGGTTTGATTGTCATAAGCGATTCCTACCAAGCGATCATCCTTATCGTCGGAGCACGACATTGTTTAAGAAGAACCGGAAAGTAGTTGATGGTCCACCTCCTAAGTTAGATGGACAGTATTTGTTGACTCAGTTCAGAGATTTTGGTGTAGAGAAGACCGTTGATTGTGATGGTAACGGCCATCATGTTGATGGTTGTGGCAACGTACATAATTGGCACAAGAGGAGTATTTTCTGGGATTTTCCTTATTGGAATGACCATCTTTTGAGGCATAATCTAGATGTTATGCACATTGAGAAGAATTTGTTTGACAACATTATGAACACCGTTCTCAATGTCCAAGGGAAGACGAAGGACAATCTGAAGTTTAGATTGGACTTGCCAGACATTTGTTCTCGTATAGCACTACATGTGACAGGGAACGGGAAGCATCCGTTCCTGGCTTTTCGGTCGGATGAACCTTCAAAGGCCGAGTTTTTTAACTGGATTTTCGATAGTGTTAGATTCCTGGATGGATACGCATCTAACCTTCAGAATTGCGTTGATCATGGAGAAGGGAAGTTTACTGGGATGAAGAGTCATGATTGTCATGTTGTGATGTAGCGCCTCCTTCCATTTGCCTTTGCCTGTCTTCTACCACATAATGTCCACGAAGCAATTTTAGGTACAATCATTAAATTAATTTTTTAATACTTTACACAATACTTTAGTATTTATTTAATCATTTGTTATTCATATTATGCAGGGATTGGTGCCTTTTTCAAGATATATGTTCGCGCTCTCTTACATCAGACGGTATCGGCAACCTTGTGAATAATATACCCGTAATCCTTTGCAATTTGGAGAAGATATTTCCGCCTTCCTTCTTTGATGTTATGGAACATCTACCAATTCATCTCCCTCGAGAAGCAGAACTTGGGGGCCCGGTTCAGTACCGTTGGAAGTATCCTTTCGAACGGTATATGTTTCATCAAAAGAAGAAGGTGAAAAAATTGAGCAAAGTGGAGGGTTCTATTTTCGCACAAAGTATCAATGAAGAAACCTCACATTTTGCCGAGTTCTACTTTCTATCACAAGTAAAAACGAAGCCGTAGACCAGCTCGACATGATGACGGAGGCGTAATACCTTTCTATCCGGTCGATGTTCCTCATATATTCTTAGAGATTGGACGACTTAGTGGAAAATGCAAGAAGTGGAGACTTTCAGCACAGGAGCGAGAGCATTTGCATATGTATATTCTCACAAACTGCGACGGAGTTGATGAATATGAGAGGTATTATATTGAACCAAATTATTAATTACTTATTGGGTCCTTGATTATATATATGTTAACGTGATGATCACTTTAATCTCACAGGATGTATATAGCATATCAACGTTTTGCATTTCCGAACAAAACAGAGGACGAGCTAATCAAGCTCAAATAGAAAGAGTTCGGACGTTGGTTAAGAGATTATATAAGTGTTATAATTGCCTTGTTTTTAACTATCATATATAATGAATGATTTATTTTACACATTTTTGATTTTATTCGTGCATGTCACAACAGAGAATGCTAACGGACAAATATTTCCCACATGGTTAGAAGAAATTGTGCGCTTTCCACTAGCAACCATTCAGTCACATGTGATGTATAGCACACGGAGCTACGCTTTTAAGATTCTTCGGGATGATATGAGTGGGTCAACTTCAGATTACGGTGTATCTACTCAGTCCAGTGATCTTGTATACTATGGTGGTGTCCTACATGAGATTTTCGATGTTTACTATCCGAAATGCTCGGCTTGCGATGCGTTGCATTTTTATATGACTGGTACGACCCATTAGTAGGAAGGGGTGTGCCACACGACCAATTTGGTGTTACATCATTACATAGCATAAGACGACTCCAGAAATACGAGCCATTCGTACTTGCTTCACAAGCATACCACGTTCGTTTTATTCTTTTACGTCTATTTGTTAGTATTTTTGCATTACCGTGGTTAAATTTGTATATGACTTTATTACATGGTGTAGGTATACTATATTCCCTATCCTCGAGTGACAAACAAGCAAGACCCGTGGATTACAGTCACATCGATAAACCCGAGAGGTAGGGTTCATAGTATGTCTGATCATGAACCCCTCCAACAAAGCTCCGTAGGTTTGTGTTCGATCAAGCATTCCCTTGAGGTCGACCTTGTTGTTGATTTCACCATGCATGCAGACGATCGGGTATTTGAGGCTTCAGAGGAAGAAATTGACGAATTTGGGGAAAATTCTGATTCAGGAAAATCAGATTACTCATCATCAGATTCAGAGTAGTTTTATAAACTTTACATTGTAAAATATGTACTTGTACTTGTACTAGATATTTGTTATGTGGAATGTATTAGTTATGTGGAAGTTTTATAAACTTAGATATTATGTACTTAAGTGTAACCATTTCAAAAACCAAAAAAAAATGCTAAGTATACATCCGTCGGAAATTTCCGATGGATTGTTGTACACGATGAAATCGATCGATTTAAAAAAAATTCGGATCAAACGATCTCCTACCGCGCACACTTTCTAGACCGACCATCGATCGATCCAAAGTTTTTGGATCGATCGATCCCATCGTTTAAATCAAAATGTGTACCAAAAAATGCTAAGTAACATCCGTCGGAAATTATTGTGCATATGGTATTTAACACGTTTACCTCGTTTACATCATGTTTTGCACCTTTAAGCTCCATAGCCGTCGGAAGTCCGTCGGAAATTTCCAACGGATTTCTGACAGATGATAAAAAATGTGGTTTAGGGTATAGGGTTTAAGTTTTTTTTTGGTTAAAATTGATGTCAAACATTTGTATGATGTATATACAATACCTTCAAGTTGTCAATTTCAAAATAAATGGGTGTTAAAGATTTTATAAAATTTGATGGAAGTGTTAGTATGGTGGATGTTATGTGAAATGTTAAAGGTGATGAATGTAAATTTAATAAACTGATAGAGAGTATTTAAAATTGATGTACTAACTATTTTTTTGAATGAAACAAGTAAATTAGAGATAGTTAAACCATATATTGTAACCCTAAACTCTAAATCCCAAATTTACCCTAAATCCGTCGGAAAATTCTGATGGATTTTCAACGGCTATGGTTCCTTGGACACGTGTCTATTGACTGGCCAAAAGAAACACATGCAAGGAATATACCGTATATTCTCATATCTGTTGGAAATCCGCCGGAAATTTCAGACAGATTCCCGACGGACTTTGGCTTTTTCGAGACCGCGGGAAGATTGACCGCCTAAATGAATTTTTTTTGAGAATCGGACGGATATTGCCATCGGAAATTCATAGATTTAATCTAAAACCGTCTTATTCTTCTTCATTTCTCTATTTTTTCTCTCGCTCTCTCTCTTCCGAACGATTTCTGCGATTTCTCTCTCTAAATTTCTTCAATTTCTTCCCAAATCTTCCACAAATCTCTTCAATCCTTCATTCTTCATCACCCAACATGGATCATGTGTAAGTTTTCTTGTCTTTTCATTTGTTTCTTAATTTGTCTTTGTAATTTTTGTTAGGCTGGAGAGATTTAGAATAGGAATATGAATAGTTAGATTTAGATTGGAATTGTTAGAGATTGGAATTGATATTAGAATTGTTATATTGTTAGATTTAAATTTTAGTATTTAGAATTTGTTGGGGTTTTTTTTATTTTGTTAGTATTTAGAAAATTTAGAAAATTAGAATTATATAAAAACGTTTTTAAAAAATATAAAATTATATAAAACGTTTTTATAATTTTCACTAATTAAAAATGTATTTATAATATTTATAAAATGTTTTTGAAAACATATTACAATTTTCGGGAATTTTGAATTTTTCGGGAAATTTTTGAGAAATTTGAAATTTTTGAAAATTTTCAGGAAACTTTCGGAAAATTTTGAAAATTTTAGCTTTAAATCATCTAATGATTTTATGTTTTTCCCGCAAGAATAACGAGGACGGACTACGTTTGGGCGGAGGCTGCCAAGGACGCCGTTCTCGGGGTTCTCGGGCTACGCCTCCTGGCGGATCAAGCTCGGGAACTGAAGTTTGGGACTCCCAGCAATCCGCTGCTCGGAGCCGGATTAGGATCGAGGATCTAGTCCAGCAGCCCAAATTTAGATTTTGGATCTTAATGTACTTAATTCTTTTTTAATGTTTTCATGTTTAAGTTGTCGCGTGACATCACAAATGCAATCTTGCGGATGCTCCACAACATGTTGGACAAACCGTACCAGAAGTACTCGGACATGCTTGCCGAAGAGAAAGACTTGTGGCACCGGACTTTCGCGGTAAGTAATTTATAGATTTTTCTTCTTTTTAGTTCATTTTGTCAATTTTATTTTCGAAAAGTAACACTATGTTTCATTTTTTTAATGTAGCAAGATTTCACGTGGCACTATACGCAGACGAGGACGGTTATTGTCCAATTCGACAAGTATGCCGCGCTTTCGTACATGAACCACATGTACGCGTGGAAGCAGAAGTGGAAGCACAACAAAGGCAAGCCGAATGACCTCGACGACGTCGTATGGAAGGGCTTCTGCAAGTACTGGAGTAAGCATGCGACGAAGAAGGTCTCCGAAAAACAGTCAAATAACCGGAAGAGCGGGCGAGGAGGGAAGAGGGTCTAAATCCTAGTTAGGGGTCGAACACAAAAACTCCAGAAATCACGCAATAGATTATGTAGATCAAAATTAAGCTAAACCAAGAAGATGTGATTAAAAGCAGATGTGTAAATTAAACAAGTTGTAATTGATGGGAAGGAAGATAGGCTCAGGGTATTTCTCAGGGAATTCAATGAATGTAAGTAAACTAACTAACATGATTCAGATTTAGTGCGGTTCTTGAACTCAAATCACTAAAGTATAGTTAACCAACTCTCATTGCGAAAACTATCTAAGCCTAAATCCTAGAATTCCAAATCTCTTTGCAAATCCTAAAGTTTTAAACCAGCTTTTAGTTCAGGTTTGATCTGTTCACAAAAGAACTAAACCAAATCTCTTTGCGAATAGTTATTTTGCTCACTCTAGGTTCTATCAGGTAATCAATCGCACTCTCGTGCCTAACCAATTATCCTAAGATCTAAGTTCTAGGTGATCAGTCTAGAATTAGCTTTGAGAGCAACCTAAGGCGAAGAACTAATTCATATGGTGAATCCTAATTATTCAATTAACCTAACATTCAGAGAAAACCTTTATGAGAACCCTGAACCTAACAAGAGAACTACTCAGACATGATAATTGAAACAATAAACATGCCTGAAATAATACTCAAATAAATAATAAAAAGGAGAGTAACAAAAGGGTTCGAAATCTTCTCTCAGACGAACAGAGTCTCAGACTTGTCTCCCTCAGAAAGCTCTCTCACAAAAACTCAGATTCAAATCCAGTGTAAAACTCAATGTTCTTGCCAAAGTGGCTAAAAACCTAACTTAAAACTCATTAAACACGTTTGGGCTAAATTGTAAATAGTAAAGACTTCTGGGCAATTTTGCAATTCTTCAACTCTTCATTAAAGTCGCGCTTCGTGCTCTGCTGCAATGAGTATCGATCGATACTCGGCAGTGTAGATCGATACTCAGACTCTGAATCGGGTACTCAGCTACACGAGCTTCTGTTTTGCTCCAAAATGCTCCAAAAAGCTCCAATATCTCCAATTATGCTCCAAACGTGCTAAAACATGTAAAAGACTCTAAAACACTACAAAATAGTAGAAAAACTCTATAAAACGGACCTATATCATGGCTTAAAAGGGGTAAAAACCATGACATATCAACTCCCCCAGACTTAGCTTTTGCTTGCCCTCAAGCAAATAAAGGACTAAACCAGATAAAGAGGTTTGAAAACGCGGAGACTCACCTGTTCCTGAAACATTGCAATGATCCTTTTCCCAAGCACCCAAAAGTCACCTAACCAGATCCAAATCTAACCACCATGTACTTCTCCGTAGACATTCGCAGCTTCCCTAGACTACACACATTATCTCACACCATCGTTCAATCAAACCCTTCATCGCCAGTTTCATCGCTGTGGTTAACACCAAGAACCTTCTAGATTCTTTCCCATACAATATCATGACAAGGAACCACCCAAATTTCACACTTTTCGTATCACTTTCTCTCCCCCAGACTTATTTCTTATTTTGTTCTCTTTTTTTTGTTTGCCACCGAATCCCCGGTTCTTCCCTCTCTATGTATCAAAGGGTGTAGGCGAATAATGGCATCATAGGAAAATCCTAGCCTCGCTTCCAACCTTTGTGTGATCATTCCTCACTAAGTAGAATAATGGGATCGCTGGAAATTTTCCTAGCCCTCTACTTAGAAGAAAATCATTTCATCTTTTATGCTCTTTTTATTAACTTGTAACAGGGGAGAGAGATATTATCACTTTCAAACACGTTGGTTCATTTGTCAGATATGAATGAGGAATCAAGCTCTATGAATACTAACCACATCGATGAAGTGCAAAAATTTGGCTCAGGCTTTAAGAGAACTCTGCTGGAAACATGTGTGTCTTCTAGTTAACTGGTCAGCCTTTGGATTTTTCATTAGTCGATCTGTAGCTGATTCTGTAACAGTGGTCACTTAGAAGCAAAGTCAGAACAAAAGGGTCAAGAACACGATCATAATCTCCAACAAAATTTTGACTCAATAAAACAAATTTTGACACAAAAAACGACTGACTCTAAGAAAAACAAACACGATGTCAGCGACTACCTCCCCCAGACTTAAACAACACTGTCCCCAGTGTTATCAAGCCTGAGTTCGGTGAGAGAAATCAAATGAACCAAGTGGAATGTGAAAATCGAAGAGGTTACCCGAGATGGTGATGGGTGTCGACCGACACCGAACTGGTATCGATCGATACCAGTAGGTTGTCGACAGAAATCCTCTTTTCAGCGATAATTGTGCCCAAAAAGTGTGTCAAACGATCCAAATGTGTTATGGTTAGCACTGTTAGATCACTCAAGCACAAGTCAAAAGCAACAAAAAGCATAGAAGCATAGGTTCCACAAAGTACAATATGATAAGATGCTGACATAAGACGCAAACCAACAAAAGTCCAAAAGAAAAGAAACAGAAAAGGGAAAAGAAAAACAAACGTGAAACCAGATAAACGGAGGACTAATCCTCCTCAGTGGCGTCAGAGGCATCGCCAGCAGTGCCAGATGGGCCAGCACCAGGTGGTGAAATAGGGCTCTGAGACGCCATGCAGCTGCAGCGAGATATAGCGCTCCAGATGGTCTGAAGACTCTCAACAACGTAGCGCTGGAACGGATCCATCTCCACCTTAGGTAATGGAGGAAGAGTAGGTGTAGGAGCAGGTGTGTGGCGCGCGCGTGATCGATCCCCAGCAGGGCCAGAAGGAGGCGGACGGGCTCTAGTGGTGGAGCCTCGACGTCTAGTGGCAGGTGCAGGCTCCATGTCTTCAGCAGCCGGAGCGAAGAATAGCTGGTCGGGGTTGTCACCAATGTCTGTCAGTGCAGTGTTGGGGAGCTGAACAAGATAGTCCCTAACAGAAGTGCTAAATACCCAACGCCTATCTGGCTTAAGCCAGCGAAGATGCTCCAGGTGCGCTAAATCCATAAGCTCGCGCGCAGTCGAGATCGAACAACTGGCTGTGCTGATCCTGAGATGCAGAAAGATCGGAGTGAGTAAACTGCCTACCGTCTCGGTCTTCCGACAACTCGTAGCTGTAGAGGTCCTGCCGCGTCCGGTAAAAGGCTTCACCTTCAGCGATTCCAGATGGTGCGCAAAAACTGCGCCAAAGTTGACCGCAAGGTCCATCTCAGGCCACTCATATGCCTCATCATCAATGATATCCCCAATCCCAATGGACAACACAATCAGCTCGGTCACTCTCATCTTGTTAGGCTCCATCTTGCACAACAAGGTGTTGCTCAAGATCCTAACAAGACAGCGTAGGATAGGATGTCGCACATCCATCTGCGTTGTGGTCTTGCAGTCGTAAACCCCATGCCCGAAGTGAGACCAGAAGGCATCAATATCCAAGAACTTGCGCGGAAGCTCGCATCTCGAGAAATCCCTGTTAAAACCGTATATGTCGCAGAGCTCCTGGAAGGAAATCCTGTAGCGCACACCACGAATCAAGAATGTCAGCACACCCTGCTGGGCAGTCACTGGAGGCTCACCAGTATAGTAAACGCGGACAGACGCGAGGAACTGGCGGACTAAGTCGGGGTATAAGTCATATTGCCGCGTAGGCATCGTCCCCAGTCCAATCTTCCTGATCAAACCATCAAGCTCTCTGTCAAAGCCCAGTCGCCTCATAGAGTGCGTATCCACAAAGCGAGTGGCACACACATCAACGTCCTGCCAGGCGTTGTAGAAAATGGAGTCATAGTCATCCCACTCCTCTGAAATCGGCCTGTGGTTGCAGGCCCTGCTCTCAGTAATCTCCTTATCGGAGCCCTCGTAATCATCTCTCAATCTGATCCTGGCCTTCTCACTGATCTTGGGCCAAGGAGCTCTACACGCAGAGCTAGGGGCGGCTGGTGAAGAAGAACGACGTGGAGGAGGTGGAGGAATGTGGCGTAAGGAAGTGTGTGGAAGATCAAGATCTGCCTCGGCGCCAGTGATCCTCACCAAATAACGGTGGTTGAGAAGGCAAGCTTTCACAACCCCGACTTGCCAAGTGAAACCGTCGAAGATCTTCACATTTGTGCCCACCATGTACTCGATCGGATGCTCACTAGATGGGTTCGAGCTAGAGGCTTCAGCAGCTCTTGGCCTCTTCTTTGGTCCCATCTGCATCATTAACAAACACAAGACAAGGCATAAATCCAACATCTCTCACAATCAAAGCAAAATCGGCTAAGGCAGATGATGAGCATCGACCGATACCAAGTGGTATCGATCGATACTCAGACAAGTATCGAGCAGACACGAAGAACACAAATCCAACAATTTCAAAATTTGCAAACCAAGCGGTAATGAAGCGTAAGGCAGGGTTCGACTAGGCCTAGAACACAATAATCAAGTGATAATCATCGAACAACACGAGTTCTAAGAACCTAAAAGTCGAAAATCTAAACTTGGTGCATGGAATCAAAAGTTGGAAATTCGTGTTACATACCTAGCAGATCGTTAGAATGAATGAGAGAAAGGAATTGAGCACGAAAAACCGCACGGAATAGACACAAAAATCACTCAAAAGAGTTGAGAAACAAAGATTTGGTGAAATTTGGTGAGAGAGAGGCTCGTGTCGGTCGATATAGGTATTGTGAGAAGAAGGAAAACCCGTAGGGTTTATAAGGAAACTTACCTGGGCCGTGGGTATCGACCGATACTAGATAGTGTCGATCGATACTCGTAGCAAGTCGGTGCATTTAGGCGCATGGAGGGTGTCGATTGACACTAGGTGGTGTCGATCGATACGTCCCGTCCGAATCTGGTTCACGTGACACATCGAAACACAAAACTAGAAGTAAAAAGAAAAAGAAAAAGAAAAAATATGGACAGACTCACCAGTGGGTTGCCTCCCACCAAGCGCTCGTTTAACGTCATTAGCTTGACTATACTGCCGTTTAGGCAGCGGGTGCATCATCCAAAGGCATCATGTGTCCATCGGGGATCTCAGTCTTCCGTAAGTAGTGTTTCACCCTTTGTCCGTTGACAGTGAACTCCTCGCTAGAGGGGTTAGTCAGGACAAGTGCACCATGTGGTCTAACCTCCTTGACAGTGAAAGGACCTGACCAACGAGAACGCAATTTACGAGGAAACAAATACAAACGAGAGTTATACAGAAGTACCTGATCATTTGGTTCAAAAATGCGGTGAAGGATTTTCCTGTCATGGTACGCCTTAGTCCTCTCCTTGTACAACCTTGAGTTCTCATAGGCGTGGTGCCGAATCTCATCCAGCTCGTTCAGCTGGATCAATCGCTTCTCAGCAGCAGGCTTGATGTCAAAATTCAGCAGCTTAGTAGCCCATGCCGCCTTATGCTCGATCTCCACAGGAAGGTGACAGGCTTTCCCATACAACAAAACGGTGTAGTGCCCAATGGTGTCTTATAAGCAGTCCTGTAAGCCCACAGCGCATCGTCTAGCTTTGTAGACCAATCCTTCCTAGAAGTTCCCACTATCTTCTCCAGAATCTCCTTGATTTTCCTGTTGGAGACCTCGACTTGCCCACTGGTATGGGGGTGATATGGAGTAGCCACACGGTGATTCACACCGTGCTTCTTCAGTAACCTCTCGAAAACCCTGTTGATAAAGTGACTGCCACCATCACTTATAACAATACGTGGCACTCCAAATCGGGGAAAGATGATAGTCTTAAACAGCTTAAGAACCACCGCAGAGTCGTTGGTTGGGCTAGCAATTGCCTCTACCCACTTAGAGACATAATCCACTGCAACTAGAATGTACTGGTTCTTGTACGACGGAGGAAAAGGGCCCATAAAATCGATACCCCAGCAATCAAAAATCTCAACCTCTAGGATGAAATTATGTGGCATCTCGTGTCTCTTACTGATCTTCCTTCTCCTCTGACACACATCACACTGCGAGATGAAGATATGAGCATCCTTAAACATAGTAGGCCACCAGAAGCCTGCTTGAAGAACCTTGGACACTGTCTTGAAAATAGCGAAGTGTCCAGCATACTCAGAGCCATGGCAATGAAACAAAACCGCAGGTACCTCTGATTCAGCAATGCATCGCCGGTAGATACCATCAGAGCAATGCTTATACAGGTAAGGCTCATCCCAAAAGTATCGCCTTATGTCTCGCAGAAATTTCTTCTTGGCATATTTCTTGAGGTGCGTAGGCTCTGTACCTGCAGCGAGGAAGTTGGCAATGTGAGCATACCATGGTAGATCAGAATCCATTTCAGCAACAAGGAACTCCTCGGAAGCACCAAGGTGTTCCACGGTCAAAATAGGTGCAGCAGCCGACGGGTATCGACCGACACCAGGTGAGTGTCGATCGATACCGAAACCAGCAGTTCGTGGGAATTGCTAATTTTCGGTGAATCCACTTTGGAAACCAGTTTCAATGTAGTAAATCGACTCCTCGGGCAGTTGATCATCAATAGGCACGTCTATATCGAGCTTTAACCTCGAAAGATGATCAGCGACCCCATTCTCCACTCCTCTCTTGTCCTTTATCTCCATATCAAACCCTTGGAGCAAAAGAACCCAACGACAAAGACGAGGCTTGAGATCCTTGTTCTGCATCAAATACTTGAGAGCAGCATGATCTGTATGAACAATCACTTTGCTCCCAATCAAGTAAGGCCAAAATTTGTCGAAGGAGAAGACGACCGCAAGTAATTCCTTCTCTGTCGTGCTGTAATTCCTCTGAGCATCATCCAACGTTCTGCTGGCATAGTAGATAGCATGAAGTTTCTTCTCCTTCTGCTGACCCAGAACAGAACCCACGGCAAAATCGCTGGCATCGCACATAATCTCGAAAGGTAAAGTCCAATCAGGAGGTTGCACAATAGGAGCACTCACAAATGCCTTCTTAATCTCTTCAAAAGCTGCAAGACACTCCGGTGTGAAATCAAAGTGAGTCTCCTTGCATAATAGGGCGGTGAGTGGGCGTGTTATCTTGGAGAAATCTTTGATAAATCTCCTGTAAAACCTAGCATGACCCAGAAAACTTCTAATGTCCTTCACAGAACTCGGTGGTGGCAAACCTGTCATAACCTGAATCTTAGCCTTATCAACCTCGATCCCAGCTTCAGAAACCTTGTGCCCAAGAACGATGCCGTCCTGAACCATAAAATGACACTTTTCCAAATTAAGGACCAAGTGTTTCTCTTCACACCGCTGCAGCACCTTGCACAAATTAGCCAAACAATCCTTGAACGATGATCCATATACTGAAAAATCATCCATGAACACCTCCAGAAAGTCCTCAATCATGTCTCTAAAAATAGACATCATGCATCTCTGAAAACTAGCTGGAGCGTTACACAATCCAAATGGCATTCTCCTGTATGCGAATGTGCCATAAGGGCATGTAAAAGTGGTTTTCCCCTGATCATCTGGATGAATAGGAATCTGGAAGAAACCTGAATACCCGTCGAGAAAACAGTAATAGGGATGACTAGCCAACCTCTCCAACATCTGATCAATGAAAGGCAATGGGAAGTGATCTTTCCTTGTAGCCGCATTCAACTTCCTGTAGTCAATACACATTCGATGCCCAGTGATAGTCCTCGTAGGAATCAACTCATCCTTCTCATTCTTCACCACAGTTATCCCTCCTTTCTTAGGAACAACATGCACTGGACTAACCCAAGAACTATCTGAGATGGCATAGATAACCCCTGCATCCAAGAGCTTCATAACCTCCTTCTTAACCACTTCTTTCAGATTCGGATTTAGCCTCCTCTGATGCTCAATGGTAGCCTTTGACTCGTCCTCAAGATGAATCATATGCATGCACAGATCCGGTGATATACCTGAAATGTCATCAAGAGGATAGCCAAGAGCTTTGCGATACATGCGCAGCTTGCTCAGCAGTAAGGCAACCTCTGCGTTGTTCAAAGAAGCATTGATAATCACAGGGTATGTGGAATTAGGGCCAAGAAATACATACCTCAGGTTGGCTGGAAGTGGCTTGAGTTCCAACTTAGGAGCTTTCTCCTCGCTCCAATCTCCAAGCTTAGCAGCTTGCTTAGAACATTCGCCCAACTCCTTGTTCTGACGTAGGGTATCGACCGATACCAAGGGGGTATCGATCGATACTGATGGTGCAGTGTCGAGTATCTTCGAGTAACTAGCAGCGTCTTCACGCAAGACACCCTCAGATTAAACTGAACAGACCAAAGCCCTTTCCAACGGATCCTCAGGATGCATCCCCAAGAAGTACTCTTCAGCAATGTCCGTGAAAGTATCGACGAAGAAAGTCTGCCCATCGATGGTTGGTCTCTTCATCATCTTCTCCATGTTAAAGGTCATGACCAAATCACCTATGTTAAGAGCTATCTTCCCATTCCTGCAGTCAATCAATGCACCAGCTGTGGCAAGGAATGGTCTACCCAAGATAAGCGGATCTTTGGGCTCAGCATCATACTCGAGGACAATGAAATAAGTTGGGATTAAGCAATTCCCGATCTTAATAGGGACATCTTCGAGTAGCCCCTCTGGAAGTCGCACTGAGCGATCAGCAAGTATCAACGATATTCTGGTGGATGTGAAATCTGTCATACCCATCCTCTTGGCAACTGAGTAAGGCATAAGGTTGACACTCGAGCCAATGTCACATAGAGAACGCTCGAACCGTTCGGTGAATATAGAACAATCCAACACAAAGCTCCCTGGATCTGGAAGTTTCTTTGGGACTATGTTGGTTAAGATTGCACTGCACTCCTGAGTAAGCATCACACACCTTTCTTCAAGGTTCAAGTTGCTAGACACCATCTTCTTGACATATCTCCTGAAAGCTGGAGAGGTCTTAATAGCGTCGAGGAAAGGAAGTTCGACAATCAGCTTGTCCAGTATCTGCTTGCATCTAAAGTCTTCTACCTCCTTCTTAGTCTTCCCAACAGCTCTAGGATAAGGTATCCTTGGTATATAGACTCGTTCTGGGACTACCTTAGGTGTAACATTCGGAATTTCAGGTGTCTTCTCGACAGTAGGCTCAGTATCGACCGATGCTGGAGGAGTGTCGATCGACACTGGAGTTTTTGGGTTGTCACGTTGCAAGATTTTGACTGGTGTCGATCGACACTGAGGTGTGTTGATCGATACCCTGGGGATTTCAGAGTCTTCATCGTCGAGATCGACGAAAATCTCTGCAGGTAATGCAGCTTTCACTCCTGTATTCACCTCTTTTCCACTCCTCAGAGTGATGGCATTTATGTGCTCCCTCCTTGGGTTTTCTCCTCTACATGGAAGAACACCCTCTTGCCTTTTCACAGCTTCTGAAGTTTGAGCAACCTGAACTTCCAACTTCTTTTGACTCATGCTAAGCGCTTCGATCCTTCCATTCAAGGTTGTGTAAAGATCATCCAACTTCCCATTGAAACTCACTGTCATCTTATCCTGCCCTTGAACCAGCTGTTTAAGCATAGTCTCGATCTTACTCTCCTGAGTCTTGGGCGGTGGAGATTGATAAGATGAATTCCCATAGTTCCTTGTGTAACTACTACCCTGGAAAGATTTTTTGCCAAACTGATTCGACCCAGAATCACCTTGATTACCCTCAGACTTGAATCCTCCTTGCTGAAAGTTGTTGTTGAAGTTTCGGTTGTTGTATTGATTCCTCTGACCTTGAAAACCAGAACCACCAATGTAGTTAACATCCTCTACCTCATCCTCATGGAAAACCTCGACATCGTCAGCAAAGTGAACAGCCTTCTGCTGCTTGCTCATCAACAAATTATGCACAGAATCCAGCTTCGCATGCACTTCAGCAATCTGAGAACTCTCTATACCACCAGCTAGCTTCTTACGCTCCATGTCAGCACTCTTTGTGTTATTGCTAGACGCAAAGTTCTCAATCAGCTGGTAAGCATCATTAGGAAATTTGGTAAAGAAATTACCATTGCTCGCAGAGTCCAACGCCATCTGGTATCGCCAATCAATTCCTCTGAAAAAGAAACTCAGCAACTGAACCATAATGTACCCATGATGTGGACAATCCCTCTGATACGATCGAAATCTTCCCCAAGCGGCCTTGAAAGCTTCTGTTGTTCCCTGAGAAAACTGGGAGATCTTGTTCCTAAACTCCTCTGACCTCGCATCGTCATAAAAGTTATTCAGGAAAGCAGTCTTGGTCTCATCCCACGTAGTCAATGACCCAGCTGGTAATTGCTTGAGCCAATAAGAAGCATCCCCACCTAGAGAGTATGGGAAAAGCTTACAGAACAAGTTGTCGTAGGACACTCCATTGCATTTGATGCTAGAAACCAAATCCTCGAACTTCTCAATATGGTCCATGGGATGTTCATGAGGAAGACCATGGAAAGTGTGCTGACCCACAAGAGTTTAGTACGCGGGCTTCAGCTCAAAGTCATTCCTCTGAAAGGTGGGAATACGAATCGCTGATCGATTTGCGTAGAACTGGTCAGGTCTGTTGCATTCACCAATTGTCCTAGCACGATTAGCCACAGCATTCGCAGCATTCACTGCAGCTGGAGGAGCAATAGCGTTCCCTTCTCCATCGAGTCTCTGCCCTCTCTCATTGCACAAGTGACCCTCTCGGTCTCTGAAAGCACCAGCCTCATCCTGAATCAAAACCACTGGATCGTTGTTCATCGTTACTGGCTTCTTTGCTTTTCTGAGTGTGCGTTCCAAATGTGCTAGCTGTCATTGGTCGGTCATGCTGGCGTGGTGGCGAGGGGGTTGTGCAGTCGTTATGGATTCGAGATGTGTTAGGTGCTGGCTCCTTGTTGTTCGCGTCCTTGGTCATATTGACGGAGAGAATGGCGTTCTTTAGAGAGCCTGGTCGGGTTGTTCCTCTTGTTACCTCATCCTGTCCGGCTCGTAAAATTGAAGGGCGCTTCTCTTTTACCTCCGAGTTCGAAGCGGATCTCTTACGCTTGGAGCGTCTCGGTTGATCGTTGTTCTGGCTTCGGAGTGGAGCACCTATCGTTTTTTCTTCCTTGAAAATGAAACCTGAAGCTCGGACTGTCAACGGCTTTTTGAGTGTGATTTCTCTTCGAAAGTCTGAATCGTGCCGCAACGCCTGTTTTAGTGTATTAAGTGCAACTCGGTCACTAACGAATTCTTCCATTGAAAGTGCCGTTTTGAAACGTTCCATAAAGTGCCGCAGCGACTCTGTCGGCCTTTGGGTTAGGGTCCACAAATCAGCATCGGAGACTCCTTGTTTAGAGAAACGCCTTATGAGTCTGGCAGATAATTGTCGAAAATTGTGGATTGAATTCCGATCGAGTTTCGAGACGACTCCTTGAGATGTTTCCCAAACCATAAGCTATATCCATATTTGCCCTTGATTCCTTCGGGATCGAAACGACCCATTGCTGTGCAGAAGGTCGTTACGTAGGCTACGGGGTTTGTCGTTCCGTCGTAAAATGGGATCTGTCTGGGTGGCGGATGGTTGCCTCGGAGGAGGCCGCGTCGTGTTTGCTCATGTGCATTCTTGGTTGATCATTGGCCTGGCCTGTGGGTGGAGCGTCTCTCATATTTTTCCTATTCGGAGATAAAATATGAAGCTCGGTATATGGCATCTTGGAATGTCAGAGGCGCCTTCAGTATTAGTTCTCTTTTGAAATCCAATTTGTGGTGCAATCCCCTTTTTAGCGCGTTGATTACAACTTGATCTCTCGCGTCCCTTGCTTGGGAGACCGTTGCTTTGAATCGTTCTATGAAGCTCCGCAATGGTTCCGCTGGACCTTGAGTCAAGCTACACAGGTCGGCATCGGAGGTTCCTTGCTCTATGAACACGACGAAACGCTTCAGAAAATGATCGGACAGTTGTTGAAGGTTGCCGATCAAGTTTTCCTCGAGGTTCGCGAACTACTCAAGTGCGGCACCCTTTAAATGTCCTACGAATTACCTTCCTTGAGCCCGGCTTGGCACATTGCCATTCGGAAAATCGCTTTATGGTCTTTAGGATCGGTTGATCCGTCATAGAGCGGGATTCTGACCCTTTCTTCGTCGGGAACGATCGCCTCGGTAATCCCTGTTGTGAATGGGTTTTCTCGGGCTTCTTCTGGCATTTGATCGATCTCGGGAGCTACGCTGATTTCACGACGATCTGTTGAATAGATGGTTCACCTCTCAGCATCGTTTTGAGTTGGAGCTGCTTCGGTTCTGTTCGTTTCGCCTATCCAGGGTTGGTCCGTCTTTGCCATCTCGTCGCAAAGGTTCTGTTCGTTTCGCCTATCGGCACGCTGTATTTGCTCCACCCAAATAATATTTTCTTCCTCTTCTGTTAGGTTGTTGATGAAACGACCCGAGCTATAGATATCCTCCGAAAACGCTACTCCTCCCAGCTCGTTGCGTTGATTACGGTCGATTCCCCTCAGCTCGTCGACACGTTGCATCTGCTCCGTCCAGAGAGGATTTCCTTCCATGGAATTGTTGCCGAGCTGGCTTGGATTGGGGATATTCTCTGCAGCTTTTGATCCTTCTTGTACCGAGGTCATCGCATGAGTGGAGAAGTCGAGGGTGGTCGGATTTAGACCGAGCCATTGTGACGAAAAGATGTCTCCTACGAACCTCGCCACTTCTGGTGCCGAGGTGAGCTCGCCATCCGTGATACGTCCTGAGGCATTGGTTCCTTCGCCTCGGTTCACTTCATCATTGGCGGTTTCGATTGTTTCGAGGCGAGATCTTGCTGGCTCGAGGGTTTGCTGCTTTGTTCTGAAATTCGATCGAGGTGGATCGAATAAGAGTGGCCTTGTCACCGCAGGCGTCATCTCTCCGGATGAGTGCAATGGTGGTGATGCTTCATGAGCCGAGGTGGTCCTAGGTGTGGAAAAGTCGAGGACCGTCGGTTTGAGGTTGAGCCTTGTGAGATTCCTTGGAAGCGTGTCCGAGCCGAGGTATTTGGTTTGCTCGCTTTTGGTCCGATCTCTCGAGGTCAGTACCTTGATTCTCTCGGATAGGGTTTTGTTCAACTTGTCTTGCTCTTCCACCTTCCTTAGCAACGTGGTGATTGTATCTTTCAACTCGACGAGAGGCGCCGAGGTTGTCTTCATGATCGCTATGGGAGTGTCGTTGGGTTCAAGCCCACCATCGCCAGTACCGCCGTTGTCGTTGTTGTTCACGTCATCGCCGGTTCTCTGCTCTTCTTCGGCCATCTCTTTAGATCTCGTTCCTAGTGCTATTCGTGAGTTAGAAAGCTTCTTTTTCCCCACAGACGACGCCAAACTGTGAGAGTCAAAACTCACACAATCGATTTTTGTCAACACTTTAGAGGGAACAGAAGTTTCTAAGGGAAAAACACAAGCAGGGATCCAAAGGTGGTTGTTTTATTATTGGTTGTTTGTAAGCGTACAAGAGTCAAGTTGTTATGTGCTAATGCTAGGGTTTCAAAATGCCCCCTTACCAATGATTATGAAAGCTATTTATAAAAGTCTATACTAGCGAGAATCTCAGAGATGAAAAGGAAGATTTCCTTTTTGCTTTATTCGGCCACCGGCCTAGGCTAGGGTAATCGACGATCTAGGCCTTTAACTCGGCCCACAAGAACTGGTGAATGATTTGTGTCTTTGCCCATTTGTTATCTGATGGGTTCGTCCTTTTTCTTCAGGGTGAACCAATCCGCCTCGGCGCGGCATCAGTTCGTTCGAAAGAAGGTACCGGTTCATCCTCGGCTCGGCTTCCGGTCTTTGGGGCGGATTGTGCGAGGGCGTCCTGTTGCGACTCGGGTCTCTCTTGCCCCCTTTGGATCGATATACCTTGTTGTCTTGAAGTGTTAATCTCGAGTGGGTGAAAACCGACCCCAACATTCTGCAATGAGTTTTTCTTTTCCAACACTTGACGAATCTTCGCCTCAACCCAATCCAATTGAAATCCTCCGCTTTAAAGGTAAGTCATTGCACCAGATGTTTCTTTCAGACCATCATCAAAGAAATCTTATGTGTCTGTGTACTTTGAAAAATACGCTTCACATATTCTTTGTTAAGCAATAGCTGTGAAGCGTATATTTCAAAGTCACCTGGACACTGTATTTAAAAGGAACCTTTCTTTGAGACATATTCTAGGAAACAAACCTGCAAAATTAAATGATTTTATACAAATAACAAATCATATATGAACTTACCAGGAAAGAAAAACAAGTGATGACAAATATGTTTATTTTGAGAATGATCATTTAGTTTCATATAAATCAAGCAAAAACCTCAGATGCTACGTACATGTTGTAGCTGGAATTACTATTGGGGTCAGTTTTCACCCACTCGAGATTTAACATTCCAAGGCAACAAGATAACGACCCGAAGAGAGCAAGAAAGAAAGAAACCCGAGCCGCAACAGGAATATGGTTGCGGTTAAACCTGGGTCGAAGAGGGTCTTGGTGGTCTGTACCGACCAGGCTTGGGTCGGTACAAGTGGGTCGGTACAGCTTTCTTCCTTGTACCAGTTGGAGTGTGCCGTTTGGAGCTTGGTCGGCACAGATGGACATACACTTGGTAAAATTGCCATATCTCTTGAACGACTTATCCAAATGACCTGAAACCACATCCAGGCGACAGCTAACTCAAATTTCTACGACTTTCATGAAGAACTCCGAAGCTGAATCCGAGTGGAAACACTTCTTATGGGTTTATCTTTCAGAAGTCGTATTTGGAGCAGAACTCGTTTGGACGCCAGACAGACATGTCTCTGATAAATCTGATGTATCTTTCTAACCACGGATTAGAATGACTTGAAACCACCTCCAGAGGATAGCTAACTCAATTATCTACAACTTCTATGAAGACTAAATCCGAGTGTAAGCTCTTCATTTGGCCTGATCTTTGAGTCACTTCGGCTGGCTTCGACGAGGATGGATTTGTACCGAGTGGGCTTTGGTCGGTATGGAAAGTAGGCTGGGTCGGTACTAATTTCTGCCCCAGTACCGAACAAGTTGTACCGCACCAGGGCAGCTCGGTACTGAACTTTGAGGTTTGATGCCGAGCATGCCATACCGCTTAGGAACGGGTCGGTGTTGTTGTAGACGAAGGATGCACGTCGGGTGAAATTTGGCTGGCATGGGAGTGAAGCTGGGTTGGAGAGGTTTGTACCGACCAGAATTGGGTTGGTACAAGTGGGTCGGCACAAGTCCATGGTGTCATACCGACCCAGTGGTACCAACCTAGAGCCGGTTGGCGTTGGTCTCTAGCTCCTCGCTAGACGGATACACTTTCGGTAAAACCGCCATATATCCTGGAATACATGTTCGGATGGCCTCAAACTACCTTCAGTCGACAACTAGCTCATTTGGCTACAACTTTCATGAAGATGATGGAGGCTCAATCGCGCAGGAAACCCTTCGTTCTACCGGTTCTTTCAGACACTTTGGAATGATCCTTGCATCCTCTTTTGCTCCATTACTCCAAACATCTCCAAAATGTCTCCAAACACCTAGAAAACACTCCAACCGAATGCAAGACTCACTAGGACCTAATGCAAACTAACTAAAGCCTAATTTAGACCAAAACACTAAGAAAGTTATGCAAAACACATGCCTAAGACCTAAAATGCTAAGTTAAATGCATGCAAAAATAGGTAAAATATGGGAATATCAACTCCCCCAAACTTAGTCTTTTGCTTGTCCTCAAGCAAACAAACAAGAACAAGAAGAGAGAGAGGTTTGAAGATGGGAGCTTAAATCGAAAGGCATCACAAGAAGAAATCGAATTCAACGTCCAAGTTTGTAATTCTAAAATGCATCAAGTGAGTCTACTCCAAAAGAGTTAGCCATTTCTATCTCTACATGCATCAAGTTACAAGTCCCAACCTACACAAGCATTCTTATCCTTCAACCCTATGACATTCATTAATTGTCTATGTGAATCATGCTTATGCAAAATCAAATGAACTCGTTTGGCTAAGGGATTCGGTTTTGAGATAAAGATGATCTCAATCACATGTGTGGGTATTCCATTGCAAGGACCACTCTAGGAATGAGCAAACTGTAGCAAAATGCTAAAGGTGAAAGGCAACCTATGCATATAAGGGTGAATTCTCATCTTCCCAGCCTAAGATGTCTCTAACCCTAGCATTTCTACCCCATGAAGTCCCAAACCTAAGCTACCCTTTTCACAAGGCCTTTTGCCTTCATGTCCCACACGTTCTCCTTGTTTCTCCACTTCATCTTTCTATCACTTGGGGGGTTTCTTCTTCTCCATTGAACTTGTGGCTTGGTGCTTCTCTTTTGTTGCTTTAGCTCTTCTTTCTTTTCATTCTTTTGCTCGCCTCATCTTCCATCACTTGATGTCTTAGCCAATTTTGGATTCTTTCTTTTGTTTTACACTTTGAAGCCATTTCAATGCCAAGAGCTATGTGCATTCTTTGTCACCAACCACTCCACATTATTACATTCCCCATTTTGCCTTCTCCCCATCTTTCCTTTTTGTCCCACCATTTCTTTTCCACCAAATCCCATTCCTTTGTTGTTTCTCACCCGTTCCCACAATCATCCCAAGACTTCCCATCCTAGCTAACCTATTCCTAGACTAACTTCTTGAGGTTGGAGCTAGATCTACATGAGAATTCCTCCTTGTCGCCCTAAACCTAACACTTTTTGCCAGGTTTGCTCGAAAAGTAGGCCTCTCCATCACTCACAAAAATCATTGGCTAGAAAGAAGGATTAGTTCAAGGTGTGGGGAACCATTCCAAAAATGGGATATGGCTACTTGGATCCACAAGAGTGGTAAAAAGAGAAAAGAAGATCCAAGTATGTATGTAGGTATCGACGAGTTCATTCAAAGATGCACAAACATGATAAGTGAATGTCAAGATTAAGGTTCTCACTTAAGTAGGGTTGAATTCAATTCAAAACTTGCTTCAATCAAGACAAGGACATCAATGCATGAGATCTAAAGATGGTGCATCCTTACTTTCATACTCACTCAAATGTATTAGACAACTACGAACGTGGGCGTTGAAATAACTTCTTAAAGTGAGACTCTATAAGGATCATCCTTGCTCCCAATGCAATATGCAATGTACCCTATATAAAAACTAGACTCTATCCTACACATGAGATGCAACTAAATGATTTCTTTTTCAAAAAATTTATAATTTTTCATTATTTTTGTGAATGCATGATATGCATGAGACTCAAGTATGCAAAAAGGAAGATAAGAAGATAAAACACAAGGTCAAATGACACAAACCCCTCCCCCAAACTTGAATTGCACCGTCCCGGTGCAACAAAAGTCAAGGAGAAGGTAAAAATATGCAATATTGTATATACAATGAAGTGGAGTGAGAATTATACCTTGGAATTGAATCGAGGAGGAGAGGAGTGTGACATGTTGTGGCCAAACCCTCCTTTCATCACACACCACGACCTTGGACCCAAGAGACCAATCTTAGACCGATCCGACCCAAATTTGCCATCATTTATTGTTGAGGAGTGTGGTCCTCTTTATTCATGCTTGTTTTGTGTCGCAAGCTTGACAAGGGATAGGCTTAGGGAGGTCCCCAAGAGCGCGTTTAACGTCACTAGCTTGACGGTTGCTTCCTCATTGTCACTCCCTTCATGAAAATCACAAGAAAAGTGAAAAGATTAGCAACAAAAGAGAATAAAAAGCTGTACTCTCAAGAAAAATCTAAATCCTAATGGTTATTGCTATTGCATCCCAGCAACAGCGCCAAATTGATAAATTAGATTTTTGATAATCGAATATCAATTACCCAAATGCTATCGTTGTAGCACTTGGGGATCAATCCAAGGAGGCACAAAGAATAACACACTATGAATGCAAGAAATGACTTAAGCTAGAGCAAATGATTTGGGTTTTTATATTTTTATGATTTTAAACTAAGAAAGTAAAATGAAAGAAAGAAAACAAAAGATAGAAGTGTTGGATCATAGAATAAACTATCAAATGAATGATTAACGATCAAATAATGATGACAAAGATTGCATTAAACACTATCCTAGAACATGGGATTCATAAATATGACTAATCCATTCTCATGGCACTAATCACTTCACTAATCACCTAATTAACATAAACTCTCGTTTGCAATTAGATAATCAATGAGCATTAATAAACAATCTCAATTAGTTCACTAATCACCCTTGACACCAACTCTCATTGGCAAGGATGTGAAAAGCTCACAAAAGGCTTGGTTCAAGCATTTCATCGAACGCTTCTCGGACGTGAAATGCCTTAGTTTTAGACTTAATCTCTCAATCTAAATCTAGCATTAAGGGCTAACCTATGTGAAGGATTTAATAAGGATCAACCTATATCATCACCATCTAACCATCAAAATCAAGACATCCATAATCCAACAAAAAGTCTAAAGTCTAAAGAACATGAAAAACACAAGAGAAAAAGACATAAAAATTAAGAACAATAATTATATAAACATAAATAAAAGATAAGGGGTGAAGAAATCTTCTCTAAAGTGGCATATGTATGAAGAACAATCAAAATCTCTAAAAAAAAAAGAGTTTGGGACGATCCCAACTCTTGGGAGAATAAGACTTACCAAAAAAAATAGGTTTTAGAAGTATTTATAAGAAATGGGGCGAACCGGGTAAACCCGGGACAAACCGGGTATTGACCCGGTCAAATCTGGGTCGAAGTGAGTCTTGGTGGTCTGTACCGACCAGGCTTGGGTCGGTACAAGTGGGTCGGTACAGCTTGGAGTGTGCCACTTGGAGCTTGGTCGGCACAGATGGACATACACTTGGTAAAATCGGCATATCTCTTGCACCACTTATCCAAATGACCTAAAACCACATCCAGGCGACAGATAACTCATTTTTCTACGACTTTCATGAAGACCTCCGAAGCTGAATCCAAGTTTAAACCCTTATTCTGGGTTTATCTTTCAGAAGTCGTATTTGGAGCAGAACTCGTTTGGACGCCAGATAGACATGTCTCTAATAAATCTGATATATCTTTCTAACCACGGATCCGAATGACTTTCAACCACCTCCAGAGGATAGCTAACGTAATTATCTACAACTTCTATGAAGATTTCCGAAGCTAAATCCGAGTGTAAACTCTTCATTTGGCCTGATCTTTTAGTCACTTCGGCTGGCTTTGACGAGGATGGATTTGTACCGAGTGGGCTTTGGTCGGTATGGATAGTGAATCTGGGTCGGTACTAATCTCTGCCCCAGTACCGAGCAAGTTGTACCGCACCAGGGTAGGTTGGTACTGAACTTATAGGTTTGATGCCGAGCATGCCATACCGCTTAGGGACGGGTCGGTGTTGTTGTAGACGAAGGATGCACGTCGGGTGAAATTTGGCTGGCATGGGAGTGAATCTGGGTTGGAGAGGTTTATACCGACCAGACTTGGGTCGGTACAAGTGGTTCGGCACAGGTCCATGGTGTCATACCGACCCAGTGGTACCAACCTAGAGCCGGTCAGCGTTGGTCTCTAGCTCCTCGCCAGACAGATATACTTTTGGTAAAACCACCATATCTCGTGTAATACATGTCCTAATGGCCTCAAACCACCTCCAGTCGACAGCTAACTCATTTGGCTACACTTTCATGAAGATTATGGAGGCTCAATCGCCTTGGAAACCCTTCTTTCTACCAGTTCTTTCAGATGCTTTGGAATGATCCTTGCATCCTCTTTTGCTCCATTACTCCAAACATCTCCAAAATGTCTCCAAACACCTAGAAAACACTCCAAATGAATGTAAGACTCACTAGGACCTAATGGAAACTAACTAAAGCCTAATTTAGATCAAAACACTAAGAAAGCTATGCAAACCACATGCCTAAGACCTAAAATGCTAAGTTAAATACATGCAAAAAGGGGTAAAATATGGGAATATCATAATCCTATTGTGAGTCTTACTCAGCCTTCGAACCCACCCCTCCCATATCCGCACCACAACGCTGGCATCCGAATAAGATAGGCGCAGAATTGCTCGAGGAATTCTTTCAGGTAGTTTGTAACATGTCCGAATAAATCACGTTCATGAAAGCGTTCCTGGAATACGAACTTGGACGTTTCTTCCGCGATAGCACAAAATCCACATCTTAAATAGAAGATCTATTCACTTATGCAAAACGCGGAAGACCATCGAGATACTCTACAAAACTCTGAAACATGGGCAATTCCTCATCTCGTGCAACATCCAAGGCGTCGATTTCACTAACATCATGTGCGACTCTGGAGCTTGCCTTAGCATCACCTTCAGCTCAACTGCCAAACGCCTCGGCATCAAACACATCCAACCGACCGGAGGATAAACATAACCAACCAGTCTCATACCACACCAAAAGGGATAGCAATTGATGTACATGTACGAATCGGCGATTTCATAGCCCCCGTAGACTTCTACGTTTTCGAAGCATAAAATATCTATTCGGCCCCGGTAATCCTCGGATGGCCTTTCCTATCCACTACCGGAGCAATTATGGACTGGTCACATCAACGCCTATCTTTCACCCAAATCGACAACAACGTCTTCTACCCCGACACCCAACTCCATCACAAGGAAGAAAGTTCCTCGGAGTTACATCGCAGCGATGACAGAAACCCAAAGAAGACCCGCCTAAGGAGAAAACTCTCCTTTAGCTAGGAACCACCTCATTACAATGAACTACGGGACGGCTTGATCCTTGAAAAGGGTACGTAGGCAACCGATCTTCGGAAAGGTGCAGATGTCCCCCCTCTTTAAAAAAGGGGGAGTGGGTACGTATACAAATACTCCCATCTTTTGTAAACGCGACTTTTCAAACTAAGTTTTTATCAATGTATATTGCATTTACACTCATCATTCTCGTCTGTTGCTGGCCACAACAACGAGCTCGTACATCCTCTTTGGATCGTAACCACTATCCTATACGGATCACGGTTCTTTTACAATCCACCACGGATTAAAGCGAGCTATATAAATTTTTGGCGTATATATCCGGACCATAGGAAGGAAAAGATATATCTCGACCCAACCACTCACAGTTTTACTATCGAAACGGAAACGTAAGCCGGGTCTACATCGCAAACCCTAAAACCGAAGTAAAATCTAAACCCAGTTATCACCCATTTCATAGCACACTGGTCTTAAACATCTCGACATATAATACCAAGCGGATCGTTTCAAAACACACCACTTCGTATGAAATTCAAAATACATTTCGGAACTTTACTTCGCCTGCTCTAAACGGCTCGGGAACCAATCCCTACGAAAACAGTTAACCTCTTTCCGTTGAAACTTCGGAAAACAAAAACACAATAGCATATCATTGGATAAAGCCATCCATGCATGTGTTCAAAAAGTACATTAAAAACAAACCAGAAAAACAGATCCTTACAACAAAATAAAACTATTCTATTTGGTTTGCGTGAGGATCAACAGAATCTCAACACGCTCCACAATCTTAACAAGCTCGATCGCACCAGCTCTAGTCGCGGCAGGATCAGTCGGCTCATCATCGCGCAGAGAATCCCCCGAACCTTCCGAGATACGAGAAACTTTCAGCTCATTCCTTAAGCAAGTCTCAAATAGGTGACCCATGACCCATCTTATTTACTCAAATGTTAACACTGTTTTTATGTTAATATTATAACAGTCTTAAACCAATTTCAAAAATCAAAAGAACATAATCTCCACATTCAATCGGCAAACTTCAAATCTCCTCTCTCTACAATCCAGTTCCTGAAATAAAAAGAAAAAACTATTGAGAATCGAAGGAAACCACAACAAAACAAGCAACAAAACATAGCAAAGATCATCTCTTCACTATATACAAACTACGATTGATTTAGTCTTGCAAATGGCACTACATATTAGTGTTTCCATTGTAAGAAGAAGAGCTCACGTAACCTTATTGCAGTTCTAATTCCAAACACATAAACGTACATAAATCTGAAGAAAGAGGAGTTACCGTATGAATCTTCCAATCTCTTTATAAAGGCCAATTGTAACAAGGCACCTGCAGATTCTGGGAAAAAAAAGAAACACAGAACGTTGACTCAATTGACTGAAAGAATATGTTGAAACTAGTACGAAATGATTTCTCACCGAAAATTACAAGAACAAGTTTTTAAAAAATGAAAACAACGAATTAGAGAAAACATAAACAAGCATCGAGTTACACCATTAAACTGAGTTTATCTGTGAGAAACAGTAGACTTTGAAGATGTACTGATTTGAACCTAAGATCTCAAAATCGAATCAGAAAAGAAAGACTAACCACTACAAGAAAACAGGTCGTTTACAACGGACAAAATCGATGTAAAAAAGATTTGGGACGGAATAGCGACGATTGCCAAATCGTCGTAAAATGATCGTCGTTACTCGAGAATCGTCGTAAATCCGTTGTAAAAACTAGGACGGATACAAATCGTCATAAAATCGTCTTAAATAATCCGTCGTAAAATTGATGTAAATTTACAACGACATAACGACGAAAGTTACCTCGTTGGTATTTCGTTGTAAAGACGTCGCAACATTACATCGATTTCTCGAATTTTTGAATCGGTAATCCGTCATAAAATCGTCGTAATATAAGGATGTACATTCGTTGGTAAACCGATGTAAAATTAAATCGATGTAAATTCGTCGTAAACTATAGATCGATGTAAAATCGATGTAAATTCGAATTCGATGTAAAATCGATGTATAAATTAATAATTAAAAAAATATATATATATATATATATATTTTTTTTTAATATATAATATTTAATTTATTAATATTTAAAATTAAAAATTAATAATTAAAAATTTATAAATTAAAATTTTATAAATAAAATTCAAAATACAAATTAAAATTCTAAATACTAATTAAAATTCTAAATACTAATTATCATTTAGGTCAATACCTAAATCACTCAAAAGCTCCTCGTCCAATCTCCGCTCCAATGCCGCTCGGTGTTGCGCGAGCGGATCAATCTGGGCCGATGTCGATGCTTGCTGCTGCTCTTGCTGCTGCTGCTGCTGCTTCTTCAGTGCGGCCGCCAAAGTGGGGTTACTCGCGGCAAGAATATCGAAGAGCGAGTTGTACGAGTTGATCTTATTATCATAGACTTGGATCTTCTCATCGTATACCATATGCTTCGCCCGCAAAGTGTTGATCTCGGAGTGGGCGGTGTTCAACTAGTTTCGCAACTCAACCGATCGTCGAACGGAAGACGTGAGGAAGACGAGGCGACGACACTTTCTCTGATCGATCCCATCCTTAAAATTCTGCCTTTTTTCTTCGGGGCAACCTTCAAAAAAGAAACGTTAAATTTAATAAATTAAATACAAAATAATTCAGTAAAAATATAATTTGATTATTATTACCTCTTCATATATCTCGTCCATCTAGGCTGTGGTCAAGCCGCAGTGGATTGGACCGAGCTACCGCCAGGTGATAGCTGCTGAGAGAATTGAGTTTGACGCTCGGCGATCCTTGCATGGACGTCATTGTAGACCTTCTCCACTCGAGGATCCACAAAAGAGCCGTCTTTCTTTTTGTGAGTTTCCTCAAAAACTCTGGTCATTGGAGGAAGTTTACCTCCGTTTGCCTAACCGAACGACATTCGAAAAAAAAATAAACGGTTAATGGTTAATTTTAATTAATAATAATTAAAATCACAAAAATAGAAATTAACGGTAAACAATTACCATTTGAAGGCGCCTTCCCGCAAAAGAAGTTTGACCTGAAGTATGCGGCATAACCGCCAGAAGACCGTCTGGACCGACAGTGTTCCGAGAAGCCGAACACTTAGCGGCCACTTCCTGCGAATGCGGATTCATCTAGTAGGTCTTCAGGCTATACAACATATTTCAACCATAAACCCTAAACCCTAAAATTTAGGGTTTGGGATTTACGACGACATTAAATTTTTAAGACTAATTCGTCGTAAACCCTTAACCAGAAAATTTTTAATTCCCAGTCAAGGGTTTACGACGACATTACGACGAATTAGTCTTAATTCTTCGTAATGTCGTCGTAAACCCCAAACCAGAAAACTTTTAATTCCCGGTTAAGGGTTACGACGACATTACGACGATTTAAGACTAATTCGTCGTAATGTCGACGTAATACTGATAATCTAGAGATAACCAGAGATGAGATCGAAAGGACTCTCGGAGGTCTAATATTACCCAAACCATAAAATTCCAAGGGTTTGGGTAATATTCGACCTCTGGGAATCCTTACGATCCCATCTCCGATTATCTCCGGTCATTTTCCGATTATCCCATATTCGGTANCGTCGTAACTCTTAACCGGGAATTAAAAAATTTCTGGTTTAGGGTTTACGACGACATTACGACGATTTAAGAGTAATTCGTCGTAATGTCGACGTAATACTGATAATCTAGAGATAACCAGAGATGAGATCGAAAGGACTCTCGGAGGTCTAATATTACCCAAACCATAAAATTCCAAGGGTTTGGGTAATATTCGACCTCTGGGAATCCTTACGATCCCATCTCCGATTATCTCCGGTCATTTTCCGATTATCCCATATTCGGTATTTTAAGTATACAAATTAAGCAATTACAAAAAGTAAATCAATCAGATTAATCATCATTTTTGTCGGGTTCATCATCTTCATTGGGTTCATCATCATCGTCACTCTCTTCAAACTCATTGGAATCACCTTCTTCTTCTGTGTCGTCAGGTAGATATTCAAGTTGCCTATTTCGAGGATCAATTAGAAGAACGTTGTATGTAATCTCTGGTTCTGTAATGTGACGGCAATTATCTTGTTGCATTGGAAGATCGTCAACACCAACAATTTTACCCCTTGGAGCTATTTTAATAACCGGTAACTATGTGGGCCCAGTGGTTCGAACTCGCGGATATGGAACGAACGTTACTTGTTCTGCTTGTGATGCTAGGATAAATAGTTCAAACTTGTTGTATCGTTGTGATTTGTTGACGTCGACCACACCAAATTTTTTAATTCGCACCCCTCGACCGATTGTTGGATCGAACCAATCACATTTGAAGAGAACGCATTTCATACTAACCAAGTCGGGGTACTCCACTTCGATTATTTCCAGCAACACCCCATAAAAATCTATTTCACCCCTAACACATACTCCGTAATTGGTAGTTGCCCGACGAACGTCGTACCTGTATGTATGAAATACATAACCACGGGTGAAATACATGGGTGCAGTCGTTATCTTCCCTAGGGGGCCTTGGAGTAACTCATGAAACCATATTGGATATGTGGGGTTGCCATGATCCACCTATAAAAGGCATATCGATAAGTGTGCATGTTAGATTGAGTATCGATCTAATTAAATAAAATATTTATAACTATATATATTACTTACTTGCGTCTTCAACCACTTAGCAAAGTGGCAATCTTTACGATCGTTTATTTCATCATATGAAATGCCTTCAATGCATTCTCGCACTTGAGTAACAAATAAGCTGCAAAATACGTTATTCCCACACCACCATCATCATATCGTCGGGGAGCCCGTTTGCGTGTGCGGATTTTTCTAGCGAAATAGTATGAAGTGAAGTGTGAAGTTTCTTCTGTCAAACTTCCCGCAACAATTGATCCTTCAACCCTTGCTAGATTTTTTGCCTTTCCCTTTAAATGTTTCATGAAGCGCTCGAATGGGTACATCCACCTAAACTGAACAGGCCCGTCTAGTTCTTCTTCATGAGGGAGATGAATGGGAAGATGTTCCATAACATCAAAAAACGCCGGGGGGAATATCTTCTCCAAATTGCACAACAATATTGGAATATTAGCAGTCAGTTGTGCAATTACATCTTCTGACAACGTCCGTGTACTAAGATCCCGAAAAAATGCTCTGATGCCTGCACAATCAAAATTATATATTGTAATATTTGAAGATATATATAATTATAATATATCAACAATTTTATATGTGATGATATGATATATCTTACCTCCAATTGCTTCATGAACATTTCCTTGAAGGAGTTCGGCAAATGCGAAAGGAAGTAATCGTTGCATAAACACGTGGCAGTCATGACTCTTCATCCCTAAAAACTTTTGTCCTTTCTCAACAGATTTAGCAAGATTGGATATGTACCCATCAGGAAACTGATAACCATGTATTTTACCATCTTGAGTCTCATATTTTCCTTTGTTTTCTATGTGTTTCATGTTGTTTTCATTGTATTTACAATGCATTTAGGTCCAAATTGAGTCTCATTGCATTTTAGATGTCCTAGGTTGTCTTTGCATTCTTTTTGGCTTGTTTGAGCCATTTTCAGGTGTTCTTGGAGTCAGAGGAGTTGGAGGAGTGAAAATAGCCACATAAAAAGTCATTGCGGAATACAGAGATGCAGGATTAGGTTGAGACGTCAGACGTTTGGCATTGGATGAAAGTCTTCCCACCGACGGATTGAGCTCAGATTTTAACACAAGATATATCAATGGATTAGCTTTCATTTGGAAGTTTTTTTAGGCTATTCCAACGGTGCGATCTAAAGTTATGCCGATTTTCGTGACGACGGTCCAGTCTGGCGAGCAAAAGAAGCAAGAGGAGGAATGAGACCAGATCGATCGATCCACAAAGTTGGATCGATCGATCCCAAACATCGAAGATTTCCCAGACCGACCTACAATGCCAGATCGATCGATCTCATGTTTTTGGGGGATCGATTGATCCCCTCTGGATCGACCGATCCAGACCCGCGACCGAAACCATCCGAAGCGCTTTAAAGATCGACTCAGAGGTACGGTTTCGGTTTGGATTTAGCTTCAGCGGTCTTCATGAAAGTTGTAGATATTTGAGTTAAATTTCCAATGGAAGTGGTTTCAAGTCATTCCGATCTGTGGTTCAAGAGTTATGCCCGATTTAGTGAAGACATGTCGATCTGGTGACTTTCCACTTGATTTTGGGCCTCTCCACTTTTGTATAAGTTCAACACTTTGTAGTTGAGTTTCAACAACTCTCCACAGACGAAAATATCATCATTTCTGCTTCTTTTTACTGTTTTAGAGAGCTTATCTCTTCTCTCCTCTTGTGTTCATGAAGGATTCAAGATCTACACCACTTTAGTGAAGATTTTCTTAATTTCTTTCCATCAATCTTCTTATTTTTGCTATGTCTTGCTTTTGTTCGGTTTTGTTTTGTAATTTATTTATGTGTGAGTAGTTTCATTATGGATTGTGGGAATGGTTGATTTAGAGGGATAGATGATGATCTATTGATGTTTAGGACAAGATTATATAAATTCTCATGTTTAGAAGTGGTCTTAAAGCTAGGGTTGAACTAGCTACTCAATTTCTAGAACATGGACAAATTACACTTGAGAGAGGTTTGGTAATTGTCTAGAAGATTTCTAATCATGTTTTTGATGCTTAGCAAGATGAGAATCATGACTAAGGATCATTAATTGGCTAAAAAGGATTTGTGTTTTATGCTTGTTGATACTTTTGTAGCAATTGAGAGATTAGCTAATTTGAATTATCAATGAAGGGTTTAGCATCATGAGAGTGAGTTAAACTATTTGTATGTGTTCCTTGCCATAGAATTCAGCTCATTGAGTGATTAGAAACATCATTAGTGAATCATCGAACACTCTTAATCGAATGCCATTTCCTACAATCCATATCTTTCTTTTCTTGATTGAAACCGATTTTAGTGTCTTATTTTCTTTGAATCTGTATTTCTTGAACTAGCTTGTAATCATTTTAATTGTCATGTATGTTTTTATTTTCTGTCTTTTATTTTCTAGTTTTATCGTAATTAGTTTTTAGAACAAAAACCAACAAAAAACCCGTTTAGCTTAGCTTAAGTAGTTTCTTGTATTCTTACTGTGCTGTTCTTTCTCTCTGTGGATTCGATCCCTAAGTACTCAACGACAAACCGTTATGATTGCGGTAGTCTACACATTAGGGTAATTGATGTGTTGAAAAACGACTTAATCAATTTGGCGCCGTTGCCGGGGAGATAGCAATAGCCATTAGGATTTGGAATCTATCTAAGTCTAAGTATTTTTCCTTATTTTGTTACTAAACTACTCTGTTTTGTTTGCTCTGTTTTTGAAGGTGTATGCACACAAGAAGTCAAGGGCAAGAGAACTTGCAACCACTTGTGCTAGATATTCGAAGGCACGAAAGAGATAATCAAAGAGCAACCAGAGAACGTGCTGAGCACGTGAGGCGTTTAGGCATGGACGCTCAGCGAAATGATCCTCCTCACCTAGGAGAGAACCAACCGCCACCACCACTAGACGAAGTCCAAGGAGTGGGCTTAGACCCGAGGCAGCCAATCCATCCTCCTAGACAGCCACAAAGGATTGGTGCATTCGATGAACCCACTACACAAGGGGTTCTAACTGGGATAAGGCCACCACCATTTGCGAACAAAAACTTTGAGATTAAATCAAGTCTCATTAACATGGTGCAGAACTCAAGGTTCTTAGGAATGGCTTTGGAGAACCCGATCGATCACATCGATCAGTTCGACCGTCTTTGTGGAACGGTAAAGATGAATGGAGTCTCGGAGGACGTTGTTAAGCTAACCCTCTTCCCATTCTCTTTGGGAGACAAGGCTGCTCAATGGGAGAAGAGTGTGGTCACTACCACCATACCTACTTGGGAGGAATGCAAGAAGCAGTTCTTGGCGAAGTTTTTCTCGAGACAAAAGACAGCAAAGCTGAGAAACGACATCACAAGCTTCAAACAAGGAAGCAATGAATCGTTCTATGAAGCATGGGAGAGATTGAAAGGTTACACGAGGGCGTGTCCTCACCATGGAGTATCTAAAGAAGCACTTCTCGGAATCCTACACCGAGGGGTTCTAGAGAAATACCAACTAGCTTTGAACACGGCAAGCAATGGGAGTTTTGCTAGCCAAGACGTTGTTAATGGAGAGATACTAGTTGAGAATCTAGCTCAAAGTGATCAAGGTTATGGAGGTGAATATGATCGAACGGTGAGGGATACAAAGTATGAAGATCAAAGGTTCAAGGACATCAACGACAAGTTGGACAAAGTTTTACTTGTGAACCAAAGATCGATCAACTATGTGGGAGAGTTTGAAGGGCAGCAACAAATTTACCAAGAAGTGGTAAAAGAGGGAAGTGAAGAATCCCAAGAAGAACTCAACTACATAGGAAATCAAGGAGGATTCAACCAAAACTATCGGAACCATCCGAATCTGTCTTATAGAAGCAACAATGTGGAGAATCCTCAGAACCAAGTCTACCCCCCTCAACAGAAACAACAAGGACAAGGGTTCCAACAACAAGGTTTCCAACCTAGACCTTTCTTCTATTCGAATCAAGGAGGTTTCAAGCCTAATCAAGGAGGTTTTCAAGCAAACCAAGGGAGCTACAACTCAACCTACCAGGGATATCAGCCAAGGCCAAACAATAACCAAGCTCAAGGAGGCTCATCGAACCAAGGAGCACAAAATGATGTGCAAAGTATGCTCCAACAGATTTTGGAAGGCCAAGCTAAAGGGCAAATTGAACTTACCAAGAAGATGGTGGATATCAACAACAAAGTCGATGGAGTGTACAACGAGCTGAACGCCAAAATTGAGCACTTGTCAACACATGTAAAAGGCCTAGACAACCAGATTGCTCAAGTAGCTTCAACGTCTAAAGGACCGAGCGGAGTTTTACCCGGTAAATCTGAAGCAAACCCGAAGGAGTATTGCCAAGCAATCACGTTGAGGAGTGGAACTGAACTACCAACAAGGGAACAAGTTTTAGTAGAGGCTGAGGAACCAAGTCAAGATGGACTTAAGGATTTTGGTGAAAATTCGCATGAACAAAAGACGGGATCGGTTTCACCAATCGCGGCTCAGGATAAGCCAAATGTTGCTTTTGATGATCTAATTTCTGAGGATCAAGAGAAGAAGAGTGAAGGGGTGTCAACTGGAGTCATCAAGAAGAAGGTGGATTTCATTCTTCCACCGTACGAGCCAAAAATTCCATTTCCGGGAAGATTCAAAAGGCAAATCATGGACAAACAATTCGAGAAGTTCAAGAAGATCATGAAAACGGTTCAAGTTACTATACCATTTGCTGATCTTATGCTCGAGTGCCCAACATACAACAAGCTACTCAAGGACGTTATGACAAAGAGAAGGCAACTTGAAGATGCTATGGTAGTAATCAACCATGAGTGTAGTGCGATAATTCAAAACAACTTGCCTAAGAAGCTTAAAGATCCAGGCAGCTTCACGCTACCGTGCTCATTGGGACCCCTGTCCTTTGGGAGATGTCTAGTCGATCTTGGTGCAAGCGTGAGTCTCATGCCACTGACGGTTTCTAAGAGGCTTGGATACACAAACTTCAAGAAGACGAGAATTTCGCTAATCTTAGCGGATAGAACAATTCGATTTCCAATTGGGATTCTTGAAGACTTGCCATTGAAAGTTGGGAACTGCATTATCCCTACTGATTTCGTGGTGCTAGAGATGGATGAAGAACCATCAGATCCCATAATCTTGGGAAGACCTTTCTTAGCAACTGCGGGTGCCATCATTGACGTGAAGAAGGGCATGATCGATCTACACTTGGGAGATCTAGTCTTGAAATTCAACATTATGGAAGTGATGAAGAAGCCAACCATAGAAGGAAGGGTGTTCTACATAGAGACCTTAGATGAGATGGTTGATGAGTACTTGGCAGAGTTGAGTATGGGAGATGCTCTAGAAGTAGCCCTCACACAAAGAAGTGAAGAGTGTGAGATTGTGAACGAAGAGGCAATCAACTATGAGAACATTCTTGATTCCCAACCACCATGGAGAAAGGAAGCATACTTCTCGGAGTTAGGAGAGAGCGTGGATGCCAAGGAAAAGGAAGACACTAGCAATGGTAAGTCTAGTGTGGAGGATGATTGGAGCGAACTCAATGCTCCACAACTTCAGCTCAAACCGTTGCCCAACGGTCTAAGGTACGCGTTTCTTGGACCGAACTCTTCATATCCTGTAATCATAAATGATGCATTGAGTGATGAGGAAACATCTATGCTTTTGAATGAACTGAAAAAGTATAGAAAAGCTATAGGCTATTCTTTGAAAGATATAAATGGAATTTCCCCATCATTGTGCATGCATAGAATTCATTTGGAGGATGGAACTGATATTACTGTATTTTACCACTTTAAGTCTCATATTTTCCTCCGTTTTCCTTGTGCTTCGTATAGTTCTATTATGTATATATTGCATTTAGGTCCAAATCGAGTTACACTGCATTTAGGATGTCCTAGGTCGTTTTTGTTTTCTTTTTGGCTTGCTGGAGCCTTTCTCAGGTGTTCGGGACTGATTTGGATGAGCGTGGACGAAAGGGGACGAACAAAGTTCGAGGCGGAACCGCAAAGATCGAAGGAAGAACAAGAGGACCGAAATTTACACGCTTGATCGGTTACTAACCGATCGATGAAACCGATCCCACGACAAATGCACAGACGATCGGTTACTAACCGATCGATAAAGCCGATCCCAGAAAAAATGTACAGGCGATCGCCGTAACCGATCAAGAGTGTAACGGATTTTTAGCTTGACTTTGGGGTCCAACCTTTTTGTAATATATTCTACAATCATAGAGGACGAAAAAGATGAGCACTCAGACCTCTTTTCACTGTTCTAGAACTCCTCTCTTCTCCTCTCTTGTATTTGTATGAAAGATTCAAGATCCACCTCATCTTAGTGAAGATTTTCTTACTTTCCTTCCATCAATCTTCTTTATTTTGCTATGTCTTGCTTTTGTTCGGTTTTGTTTTGTGTTTTAACTATGTGTGAGTAGTTTTCTTATGGACTGTGGGAATGGTTGATTTAGAGGGATAGATGATGATCTATTGATGTTTAGGACAAAATTATATAAATTCCCATGTTTAGAAGTGGTCTTAAAGCTAGGGTTGAACTAGCTACTCAATTTCTAGAACATGGACAAATTACACTTGAGAGAGGTTTGGTAATTGTCTAGAAGATTTCTAATCATGTTTTTGATGCTTAGCAAGATGAGAATCATGACTAAGGATCATTAATTGGCTAAAAAGGATTTGTGTTTTATGCTTGTTGATACTTTTGTAGCAATTGAGAGATTAGCTAATTTGAATTATCAATGAAGGGTTTAGCATCATGAGAGTGGGTTAAACTATTTGTATGTGTTCCTTGCCATAGAATTCAGCTCATTGAGTGATTAGAAATATCATTAATGAATCATCGAATACTCGAAATCGCATACCATATCTTACGATCCATATCTTTATCTTCTTGAGTAAACTGAGTTTATTGTCTTGTTTTCCTTGAACTTGTGTCTTTAAAATTAGCTTCGATCACTTAAGGTGTCCTGCACTTTTCTCATTCTCTGTTTCTTTATTTTACTTTTAGTTTTATCGTAATTAGTTCCTTACACAAATACCTAAAAACATTTAGCTTAGCTTAATTAGTTTCTTGTATTCTTATTGTGCTGTTCTTTCTCTCTGTGGATTCGATCCCTAAGTACTCAACGACCAACCGTTATGATTGCGGTAGTCTACACATTAGGGTAATTGATGTGTTGAGAAAACGACTAATCAATTTGGCGCCGTTGCCGGGGAGATAGCAATAGCCATTAGGATTTGGATTATATCTAAAGTCTAAGTACTTTTTCTTTACTTTGTTACTAAACTACTATGTTTTGTTTGCTCTGTTTTTGAAGGTGTATGCACACAAGAAGTCAAAGGCAAGAGAACTTCCAACCACTTGTGCTAGATATTCGAAGGCACGAAAGAGATAATCAAAGAGCAACCAGAGAACGTGCTGAGCACGTAAGGCGTTTAGGCATGGACGCTCAGCGAAATGATCCTCCTCACCTAGGAGAGAACCAACCGCCACCGCCACTAGACGAAGTCCATGGAGTGGGCTTAGACCCGAGGCAGCCAATCCACTCTCCTAGACAGCCGCAAAGGATTGGTGCCTTCGATGAACCCACTACACAAGGGGTTCTAACTGGGATAAGGCCACCACCATTTGCGAACAACAACTTCGAGATCAAGTCCAGCCTCATAAACATGGTGCAAAACTCAAGGTTCTTGGGCATGCCGTTGGAAAACCCGATCGAGCACATTGATCAATTCGATCGTCTTTGTGGGACGGTGAAGATAAATGGAGTCTCAGAGGATGTGGTTAAGTTGACTCTCTTCCCCTTCTCTTTGGGAGACAAAGCTGCTCAGTGGGAGAAGAGTGTGGTTACCGCAACTATACCTACTTGGGAAGAGTGCAAGAAGCAATTCTTTGCAAAATTTTTCTCGAGACAAAAGACGGCGAAATTGAGAAACGATATCACTAGCTTCAAGCAAGGAAGCAACGAGTCGTTTTATGAAGCATGGGAAAGGCTGAAGGGGTACACAAGGGCCTGTCCTCACCACGGAGTATCCAAGGAAGCACTTTTGGGGATCCTACACCGAGGAGTTCTTGAGAAATACCAACTGGCCTTGAACACGGCGAGCAACGGAAGTTTTGCCAGATGGGGAAATTCTAGTTGAGAATTTGGCGCAAAGTGACCAAGGCTACGGTGGTGACTATGACAGAACGGTGAGAGATACAAGGTTTGACGATCAAAGGTTCAAAGACTTGAGCGATAAGATAGACAAGGTTCTACTTGCGAACCAAAGATCGGTTAACTATGTGGGAGAGTATGGAGGCCAGCGAGGGTACCAAGATGTAGCACAAGAGGAGAACGAAGAACTTCAAGACGAAGTGAATTACATTGGTAATCAAGGAGGGTACCAAGGGAACCGGGGAGGGTTCAATCAAAATTATCGGAATCATCCCAACTTGTCTTATAGAAGCAACAACGTGGAGAACCCCCAAGACCAGACCTACCCTCCTCAGAACCAGCAAGGATTCCAACCCAAAACATTCAACCAAGGAGGCTTCAAATCTAATCAAGGCGGATTTCAAGGAAAGCAAGGAAATTTTCAACCCAATCAGCCAAACTAAAGGAACTACAACTCAAACTACCAGCAGAGCTATCAACCGAGGCCAAGCAACTTCCCAAACCAAGGGAACATACCGAACAAGGAGGCACAAAGTGACGTGCAAAGTATGCTCCAACAAATTTTGGAAGGGTAAGCTAAGGGGCAAGTTGAACTTACCAAGAAGATGGTAGATATCAACAACAAGGTCGACGGTGTATACATGGATCTGAATGCCAAATTTGAGCACCTGTCAAAACATGTTAAGGGCTTGGACAACCAGATTGCTCAAGTTGCCTCGACATCGAAGGTACCGAGCGGGGTGTTGCCCGGGAAACCCGAAGTCAATCCAAAAGAGTATTGCCAAGCGATCACATTAAGGAGTGGAACTGAGCTACCAACGAGGGAGCAAGTCGTGGTAGAGGTTGAGGAACCAAGTCAAGACGGACTTGAAGAAGTTGGTGAAGATTTGAAAGAACAGAGCCCTGGATCGGTTACGCCGATCGGTTACAAACCGATCCAGATTGATATGACCGATTGGTTATCAAAATGCGATCTGTTACGAGACGAAATCGGCCAGTCCAGATCGGTTACTCCGATCGGTTACAAACCGATCACGAATCCAGGATCGGTTACAAACCGATCACGAATCCAGGATCGGTTACTAACCGATCGGGAAGACCGATCCCAGCCCATAATGACGGAAACTATGCTTCGAACGATCCAATCTCTGAGGATCAGGAGAAGAGGAATAAAGGGGGATTATCTGGAATCATCAAAAAGAAAGTGGATTTCGTTCTTCCACCGTACGAGCCAAAAATTCCATTTCCGGGGCGATTCAAAAGGCAAATCATGGACAAACAATTCGAGAAGTTCAAGAAGATCATGAAAACGGTTCAAGTTACTATACCGTTTGCTGATCTTATGCTCGAGTGCCCAACATACAACAAGCTACTCAAGGACATTATGACAAAGAGAAGGCAACTTGAAGATGCCATGGTAGTGATTAACCATGAGTGTAGTGCGATAATCCAAAACAACTTGCCTAAGAAGCTTAAAGATCCATGCAGCTTCACGCTACCGTGCTCATTGGGACCCCTGTCCTTTGGGAGATGTCTAGTCGATCTTGGTGCAAACGTGAGTCTCATGCCACTGACGGTTTCTAAGAAGCTGGGGTACACTAACTTCAAGAAGACGAGAATTTCGCTAATCCTAGCAGATAGAACGATCCGGTTTCCAATTGGGATTCTCGAAGACTTGCCATTGAAAGTCGGTAACTGCATTATCCCGACCGATTTTGTCGTACTAGAAATGGATGAGGAACCATCAGATCCCATAATCTTGGGAAGGCCTTTCTTAGCAACCGCGGGTGCCATCATTGACGTGAGGGGAGGCATGATTGATCTACGCTTGGGAGATCTCGTTATGAAATTCAACATAATGGAGGTGATGAAGAGGCCAACCATAGACGGAAGTGTTTTCTACATCGAGACCTTAGATGAGATGGTTGATGAGTACTTGGCTGAGTTGAGCATGGGAGATGCCCTAGAAGTAGCCCTCACGCAAAACAGCGAGGAGAGCGACCTTGTGAACGAGGAGGCGATCGATTATGAGAACGTTCTCGATTCTCATTTGCCATGGGCGACAGAGGCATACTTCTCGGAGTTAGGGGAGAACGTGGCTGGCAAGGAGAAAGAAAACACTAGCAATGGTAAGTCTAGTGTGGAGGATGATTGTAGCGAACTTGACGCTCCACAACTTCAGCTCAAACCGTTGCCCAACAATCTAAGGTACGCGTTTCTTGGGACGAACTCCTCATACCCGGTTATAATAAATGATGCATTGAGCGAGGAAGAAACATCGATGCTTTTGAATGAATTGAAAAAGTATAGGAGAGCTATAGGCTATTCTCTGAATGACATAAAAGGAATTTCTCCGTCCCTGTGCATGCATAGAATTCATTTAGAGGATGAGTCTAAAACTTCAATTGAACACCAAAGAAGGTTAAACCCAAACCTAAAATATGTAGTCAAAAAGGAAATTTTGAAACTGCTTGAAGCGGGAGTAATTTATCCAATCTCGGATAGTACTTGGATCTCCCCAATTCATGTAGTTCCAAAGAAAGGGGGAATGACCGTAATCAAAAATGAAAAAGACCAATTGATCTCAACTAGAACCATCACAGGCCATAGAGTTTGCATTGACTATAGGAAACTGAATTCTTCAACTAGGAAAGATCATTTTCCTTTGCCATTCATTGATCAAATGCTTGAAAGACTAGCAAATCATTCATATTATTGCTTCCTCGATGGTTACTCGGGTTTCTTTCAAATACCAATACACCCAAGTGACCAAGAGAAGACGACTTTCACTTGCCCATACGGTACCTTTGCTTATCGAAGGATGCCGTTTGGGTTGTGTAATGCACCCGCGACTTTCCAAAGGTGTATGATGTCTATCTTCTCCGATTACACCGAGGATATAATGGAAGTCTTTATGGATGATTTTTCCGTATATGGCTCTTCGTTTGGTGGTTGTCTTTCTAATTTGTGCAGGGTGCTAAAAAGGTGTGAAGACACGAATCTCGTTCTGAATTGGGAAAAATGCCACTTCATGGTGAAAGACGGGATCGTTCTCGGGCACCGCATTTCTGAAAACGGGATCGAGGTCGACAAGGCAAAGATAGAAGTTATGGTGACTTTGGAACCTCCGTCAACCGTCAAGGGAATCAGAAGCTTCTTGGGGCATGCTGGGTTCTATATGAGGTTCATAAAGGACTTCTCAAAAATTGCAAGGCCACTCACGAGGCTCTTATGCAAGGACGTCGATTTTATCTTTGACGACGAATGCCGTGAGGCTTTTGTGAAGTTGAAAGACGCCTTGGTGAGTGCACCCATTGTGCAGCCACCGGATTGGAGTTTGCCATTTGAGGTGATGTGCGACACGAGTGATTACGCTGTTGGGGCCGTACTGGGACAAAAGAAAGATAAAAAGCTCCATGTGATCTATTATGCGAGTCGGACTCTAGACGATGCGCAAGTGAGATATGCAACAACAGAAAAAGAACTCTTGGCGATTGTCTATTCGTTCGAGAAGTTCCGATCCTACCTTGTGGGTTCGAAAACCATTGTGCACACCGACCATGCTGCGTTGAGATACTTGTTGGCAAAGAAAGACGCAAAACCAAGATTACTGAGGTGGATTCTTCTTCTACAAGAGTTCGACCTAGAAATCAAAGACAAAAAGGGGATTGAAAATGGCGTAGCGGATCATCTATCAAGGATGAGAAATGAAGAGATAATTCCCATCGATGACTCATTGCCCGAGGAGCAAGTGAACCTGATCCGAGCCTTGTTCAAGGCGGAATTTATGATGAAAGAAATTTTGTCGATGAACACCATGGAGGTTAGCTTGCCTTGGTATGCAGATTTTGTCAACTTCTTGACAATCGAAAAAGAACCACTAAATCTCCAAGGGTACTCGAAGAAGAAGTTTTACAAAGATGTCCGACATTACTTTTGGGACGAGCCCTATCTTTATAGGCGTTGCAACGATGGGTTCTATAGGAGGTGCGTTTCGGAAGAGGAGACTTCCGGGATTCTGTTTTGTTGTCACGGATCGGATTATGGAGGACACTTTGCAACATTCAAGACGGTCCAAAAAGCTCTACAAGCAGGATTCTGGTGGCCTACGATGTTTAAGGATGCTTATGATTTCATAACTAAATGTGATGCATGCCAGAGGAAGGGCAACATAAGCAAGAGGAACGAGATGCCTCAAAACCCGATTCCCGAAGTCGATGTTTTTGACGTATGGGGCATAGATTTCATGGGACCATTCCCGTCCTCGTATGGCAACCAATACATTCTTGTAGCGGTTGACTATGTATCGAAATGGGTGGAAGCCATAGCGAGCCCAACAAATGATGCTAAGGTCGTGGTGAAGCTGTTTAAAAGCATCATATTTCCAAGGTTCGGAGTTCCGCGTGTGGTCATAAGCGATGGAGGAAGCCACTTCATCAACAAAGTATTCGAGGGGCTTTTGAAGAGACATGGCGTTAAGCATAAGGTAGCTACACCTTATCATCCCCAAACATTTGGCCAAGTTGAAGTGTCAAACCGTCAAATTAAGGAAATTCTGGAGAAAACGGTGGGAAAAACGTAGAAAGATTGGTCCACCAAGCTAGACGACGCTCTATGGGCATATCGACGGCTTAAAAACTCTAATTGGAACAACTCCGTTCAACTTGCTTTACGGGAAATCTTGCCACCTTCCGATGGAGATGGAATACAAGGCGTTGTGGGCAACCACACTACTCAACTTCGACATCAAAACTGCCTCCGAGAAGCGTTTGGTACAATTGGAGGAGCTTGGGAAGCCCGACAAGGAGCTTACGAGAGCTCGAGGATTTACAAAGAAAGGACGAAAGCCTTCCACGACAAAAAAAATCCTTAAGCGAGAATTCAAAACCGGGGACCAAGTCCTGCTGTTCAACTCAAGGTTGAGGTTGTTTCCCGGGAAATTGCAATCGAGATGGTCGGGACCGTTTACGATCAAAGAGGTCCACCCCTACGGAACGATAGTGCTTTGGGACAAGTCCGGAGGAGATTTCTCGGTGAACGGTCAGCGTTGCAAGCCGTACTTGGCAAATGTCACGATTGAGGAACGAGCCACTCTTCCTCTTTCCGACCCCCAAAACGCATGAGGCGTCAACAAATTCAAGCTTAACGACTTAAAACAAGCGCACTTGGGAGGCAATCCCATGTTATCCGTTGTCGATATGTTTATAAATGTGATTTAAGTTTGATTTTATCTTTGTTTTGTGTGTTTTAAGTGTTACAAGTCGTTGGGATTCGCAGGGGAACGATCGGGATCAAAACGTGAAAAATCACAAAACCAGACAAGCCGGATCGGTTATCCAGATCGGTTATAACCGATCAAAATCTGAAGGGATCGGTTTGCCGGATCGGTTACAATTATGCGATCTGTTACGAAAGAAAAATCGTCTCCAGCAATCGGTTATCCAGATCGGTTATAACCGATCAAAATCTGAAGGGATCGGTTATCCGGATCGGTTATAACCGATCGCGAGCCCATGTAAGAGTTTTTCTTCTTCTTCTCACGCGACTCTCTCTCTCCTTCACTTACCTGCGCGAAAAAAAAAAACAAAAAAAAGACGAAAATCATTTTTAGAATTTAGGATTTGATTTTTCACTCTTCATTTTTAGTAGGATTGAGTCTAGAAAATTGTAGCATTGCACTCACTTGCATAGGGGACAATGATTAATCACATGAACTTTAAAAGCATTGCCCTTGATAAACATGTTATGATGCATAAACCGCTTTGAAAAATCGGAAAATTCATGCTTTGATCTCTTGGCTTGCTTGTCTTTGGTTAGGATGAAACTTGCTTTGATTTGATTCCAACTCTATTTACTTGAACCTAATTTGAACATTAATTGTCTCGCTTAGGGATTCGAAATGCATTCTCATGGTCTTAATATACATACTCGAATTTTCTTATCCACTTTGCCACTTGCGCTAATTCGAGTAGCTATCCTCATTTTTAGGATAGTTCCCCACCTAATCACCTAAGCCAATTGTTTCAAACCCTGGTTATTTGCGAGTGAGGCCTTTTTCTTGAAAGTGCATACATTTGAAAAATCTTGTAAGAGAAAGGAACGACAAGGCTTATTTTCCTTAGACAAATGACTTGGGGTTTGGGGAGTAGGATGGTTAAGATATGTTGGAATGAATGGTGAGTGAAGTGAGGGAAATAGTGAGTGAAGAAAGAAAAATTGGGTAGAGGCTATAAAAAGAAAAAAAAAAGCCAAAGGTACAAAAAGTAAGGAAAGAAAGAAAAAGCAAGAAACTCTAGGAAAGGAACGGGTATTAAGAGTCGTCTAAACTCTCGATTATAAAAAAAAAAAAAAAAAAAAAAAAAAAA
>PKMM01002380.1:717963-772074 GCA_002933915.1 Eutrema heterophyllum
ACGGGTGAGTCACTTCTCCTTCTCTCTGTGAATGTTCTGCATGCCACCTCATCGATGCAGCTGTCCTTTCAGATTGATACAATCGTTTCAACCTATCAGTTATAGGAAGATACCACATCCGTTGGTACGGTATCTTACTACGCCCAGAAGTTTGCGGCCTAAATCTCGGTTTTTGGCAAAATCGACATTCCTGCAGCTTATCGTCATCTTTCCAAAAAAGCATACAATTGTCAACACATACATCTATCATCTCAGAAGGCAACCCAAGACTAAACACCAACTTCTGTATCTCATAGTATGTTTCAGCAGCTAAATTATCCTCTGGCAAATACTCTTTAATAAGATCAGCCCAATCATCCATGTAAACTTCAGCTAAGTTATGATCAGTTTTAATTGTCATCATCCTAGCTGCTAACGACAATTTAGACTGACCTTCTCTACATCCATCGTAAAGTGGCTGATTTGCAGCGTCTAGCATATCATAAAATCGCTTCGCATCTACGTTGGGTTCCTCAACACTATTATCAGCATTTGTTTCATGAAATGGATCAGTAACCATGTCATGCATCCTATCATGATCTTGACCCTGATCATGTTGACCATGATGATGATAACTACAAGTACCCTGATCATTTGATTCATCAAAATCTACATGACCTTGATAATTACTACTACGATCAGCTTGATTCCTTTCAAAACCCTCTCCATGTTGATACCAAACATAATATTGCGGCATAAACCCTCTATTTAGTAAATGCTTCCACACCGTCTCAATAAAAACATATCTCGTATTCTTGCATATACGACAAGGACATAACATCTTACCGCTTTCCATGGTTGTTTGCATATTTCCGGTCTGGTACATGAATATTTCAAGCCCTTCTTTGAATTCGTTCGTCAACGCTCCTTCCGAATCCTTTTGCGTATACATCCATCTCCGTATATCGTATATAGACATTTTATAAAAAAAAATTTATAGTGTGTTTTTTTTTTATTAGTATTTGTTTTTGTTTTTTGCAATTTTCGTTTGACGTAAGAATGTATTTATAGAAATTTTTCAGAATTACCAACGGAATTACAACGGATTTGCATCGGATTTACGACGTATATTTTCGATGTAAATTGATTAGGTGAACCTATTAAAAACGTGTTCTACCTAACTGGAAACAATCGACGTTAAATCGTCGTTAATTTACATCGAATTACAATCGTTGTAATATCGATGTAAAATTACATCGACTTTACAACGTAATTTGCGAAAGTGAGATTCGTCGTAAATCCGTCGTAATTTTACATCGATATTACAACGAATTTCAAAACCGTCGTATCATTGTCGTAATGGTGTCATTAAATTACGACGATATTACGACAACTTTTTACGACAAATTTACAACGAATGCCTAATTCGTCGTAATACCGTCGTAATTTCAATGTAAATTTACATCGATTTAAAATCGTCGTAAATTTTCGTTGGAAATTGGCTATTTTCTTGTAGTGAACGTTGGGTCGTTTTACGCTGTGAACTCGGACTGGGCTAAAGCCCGTATTCGTTAATTGGCCTTAGAGGCCGTCCGCCGTTTAGGTTAATTAAGAGTCTTTGTTTGAGACAAAAAAAATTAATCGAAACCCTAGCTTTGTTTATGGGTTATAAATATATCTTTGTTCAACTGCAGTTAGGGCATCACGAGAGTGCCTATTGCTTTGTTTATGTTGTTAGTGTTCCTTTTATATGTTTTTTGGTGTCTTGCGTCTTGCCTCTTACCTTGCTTGGCTTTAGAAATTTGTTCCTTTTTTTTTAATTGCTGAAATATTGACTGGTTCGGTTTTTTGAACGTGTAGGTAGCTCTAATTCTGGAGAACACCGTGCTGTGCATCCTTGTGTTTCGAGGTATATGTTTCGTATGTGTCACGTCTGCGAGTTTGTATGGTTTTCCTTTTTCTTTTTTTTTCTGATTTGTTAGATTCTATTACGGAAGGGTATGTGGAGAAGAATTGGCACACAGCGGAAAGAGCTCCGGATCGGTAACATAATCCACAATATTGAAATGTTAGATCAATTGTTTTGATAGATCTAATCAATTAGTTCAAATGAATTTTTTTACTAAAAAAAATCGGCCACCTTCTTCGTCTTAGTCAGCTATGTTTATTTTAGTTCGTGCATAGAGAAAGTTCATCGTATAACTCTGTTCTTTTTCGTATATGTATTATGTTATCGTCTATATTTTAGATCAGTTTGAGATCAGTCAAATCCAGAGTATCTTCACCGACCTCCAATTCCAAATTTTTCTTCAGTCTTCCAACATACTAGCTGCGAATTCGAGCTCTTCAATTCTAATGTTTCTGCCATCGGTAAGTCCTCTCCGTTCACAACGATCTGTTTTGATGTTTTATCCTTTTTTTTCAGTTTCAGCTCCTAAATGAAAGAAGCCGAGGCATGTCAAATACGACGACGAGAACAGATCCAGTTTACCATCACACATCACTACAATTACGTCAAACATCAATTCGAAGCCGAAGCTCCTTCGAAAAGTCAAGTTCTCTGATTTTTGTTCTTTTTGGTTGAAGAATGCTCTTATATGTTTATCTTCCGGGTACATGATAAAAATATTTTTTTTTGCTGGAGGGAAAGAAAGAACAGATCCGAGTACCTGATTTGTTTTTTTGTTGTGATATGCTTTTCTTCTTTTAATTTGATTTATTCTTTGTATTAATGTTGAAACATGTATGTATTAATACTGTTGCATTTGTATAGCTAGCTAGACCAAATTGTTGGTTCTTTAGACGTTTGTGTTTGCTTTGATCTTGTCCTCATGCCCAGGAAAGAGTAAAACAATGGTTTGCAGCTTTACATACGTTGCACATACTCCACCTGTTAAAATGTGAGGTGTTTCCATTTCCTGTTGTTAAATGATATTCTCCTTATGTTTCTCTATATATGCAGGGAAGCAACTGATGCACAAAATTGCAGAGTTGGTACTGAGACATCTGGAGAGAGGGAAGAAGCAGGAACCTCAGGCCACAACTTCAACCTCTGGAACTTCTTCAAAGTCGGGCAAAGGTGGCAAGAAGAAGAGATAAACAAGCCCTCTCTCTCTCTTTCTGTAATTCATTTTTCTCCTCACATCAGATTCTATGGCGTTTAATCTCTTAAACTTACTGAGAAGAACACAAGTGTTTCAAAGAGAACATAGTTTCTTTTCACCCCTAAGCTATCGTTGGTTTCATCATTGTACTTACATTTTTGGGCATCATCCATAGATATTGTTGGACAAGAAGAATGATAAAAGCAAAAATAGAGAAATATCTATTGTTGCTTTTGCGATTGCGTTTGGATGCACAAGCTGTGTTGCGTTATGGGCGCTTTGCCTCAGAAACACTGTTTAATTCAAACATACATCCAAACAGCACATTTAAGGTCTTTGTCAATAACAATAACTATTTCTAAGGTTGGTCGTTAAAAGCTGTTGTCAATCCGATCCAACATCGACCCCTTTATGCTTGAGGAAGTCCTTAGCCTCTGAAATATCCCGCAACCAATGCAATTAGACAAAAAGAAACTGAATTAGCAAAGATTAAAGAAAGAGATGTCAACAAAGAATTAACACTGTATTACTTTATTCTAAATAAACCTGAATATTGATTAGATTTGGCAAACAAGAGCTTGTCACCTGCTGCAAGAGAAGTGTTTCTTGGGGACAGGTAGGAAACTGCATTAGCCCGATGCCAACCATTAATAGACCATAGCATCCGAGAGATACTACAAAGTAGATCGGTAGCTGTAAAAAGAAACTGGCGACATTACCAAATCAGAACACAATCCTAATTTCAAAAGAACAAGAAACCGGCGACATTACCAAATCAGAACACAATCCTAATTTCAAAAGAGCAAGAAACCAAAAAACAAGAAGACAATCGATGGTTACTCACCAACCATATATGTATGGCTCCGAGGAACAATCACAGCCTGCAAAAGACCAATCCAGAAGGCAGAGATTGCCACCAACAGGCTCAAGATCTTTACTATATGCTTCATTTTTCCTTAAAACAAAATAAAAAAGTATTAAGCATAGCTGCACAAAGAAATGCATATATGATTGATGCACATTCTCTTAGAAATTGTGGAGCATGTAAAACAAATCAATCAGCGAGCTTTACTAGAAACAACTAATCAATCAAATGTAACTTTTCACAATTTCATTTGACAAGGTTATATAGATCTCAGGAATTCAGAATCTCCAGAGCAACAAATATGATCATCAGATAATCCTAAAGATAAACGATATTAAACATCTCCAAAACTGGTGAAAACCTATCATAGCCATAAGAAGGAATCATTAAAAGCAATCAGTTTATGGGATCTTGGCACTGAATTAGCTACACACTACACCACAAAAATCACCAAATCACGCTAAATCCATTGCAAAGTAATGGAAATTCCCAACAAATCGATCCCAAAGGAGATATTTTTCTAACCAGATTAAGCGTTAATCGAGACCAAAACACACACAAAATCGAGGAGGAAACGAATGTACTCACAATTTTTATGCTTGAAAATATTTTGATGCTTGAAACGAAGTTCCTATTGAAAATATACAAACAATTTTTTATGTTTAGTATTCAAATGTCAATCTATGTTGAATGTCGCACAATTATTTGGCAGGACTGGCTTGAGAAACATGGAGAGTACGAAGCTAGAGTGGATGGAGCAAATATTGGGCTTTACCACCAAAATTTTGCAGATGGTGATTTCAGTCTTCCACATACTTACTCACCAAAACAAGAAAAATGAAAGAAGACAGAAGACAAAGAACATTGGTGACGTCCTATTTTTAATTTTATATTCTTTTATGAAAAGTTTAGCTTTTGATCAATTTGAGATTGTTTACATCTATTTGATTTGCTTGTTTGTGTTACTTATTAGACCATATATATTATGTACATCTAATTTGCTTTCGATGTTCTTCTCTTAATATCATGTTCTTTATTTAAGGTTTGATATCTGAATTAGATTCTAACCTTTATAGACTTCATACGTATAGTGTTGTTAATTTATTTTAGTTTGTATCGTTTATCAACATATTACTTTTGAGAGTCTGGTGTTAGATTGGGATATAAATTTAAAGATCAATATGGACATTTGTGGATTCAATCGACATGGTATTGACGACTGCGAGTTGATTTATTGGCTCGTGAGAATGAAGCAATGGTGGCAACGTTTAACTCGACGCTCGAGAGAGAGCTGCCACATATCACAAAATAGCGGTTGTGGAGGATGAAGGGTCGTGTTGCGGCGGAGATAATTTTCTGCTGAAGAAATGAGTAGTTGTTGTTGGAATTGTGGGTCTAATGGAGAAACGAGAGTTTTGTTTCTGCCGTGTAGGCATCTTTGTTGCTGTACGGATTGCGAGGCTGGTCTACTGGTTCTTTGTTTGATCTAAAATGTCCTTCAGAAAAATGGAATCGAGGCTTTTCTCCTAGGGAAAATTGTTTTCTTTCTTTCTTTAATTTTTTTTGCGAAACAATTGGTATAATCGGTCGAATGCCTTTTACTCCTATGAATGGAGATATTTTCACCGGGGGACTTTATCTTACTATCAAAATTTGGGCTTAATGTCTTTTTTATTCGCTTTATGGTATTTTGATATTAAACTCTTTTGTGGTGAGAAAATTTCCTATGGCAATTCATGAAATAGTTGTTCTTAGGCCTCTTTTGATTTACATCTGTTTTGACAAGTCATATGCGATTAGGAGAACGAATAAAAATTATTTAGATTTGCATAAATATATTATTAATATTTTCTAAACTTACAAAAATTAATTATATTTACAAATATTTTGTTTACTAATTAATAAGCAGTATAGAAAGACTAAGTCGAGTGTGAAGCTTAATCCTAGCGGATTACCTTGGTCAAACAATTATGCTGCTTGGGTGGTTAGATAAATAGGTAAATATTTGTTTTTAATTAACTCATCAGTAATGAGGATTCATTTTCTATATTTCGTATGCCATTTTTCATGCTTTTTGTTGATATTTGGCATTGTACTTGATAATCACCAAGTAGACATGTATCGAGACATCCCCGTTTGTTGAGAAAAGTAAACGACCAGTAAAGTCGATACACATAAATTTTAAAAGATCACATAAACCACATTAGGTTTATACGATCCAATTTAAAAGACTAAAACATTACTTAAATAGACACTCAAGAGTTCAAAAGGTGAAGTTTTAAAAAACCAAGACGTTTATTAGTCGAAAAACCAGGGAGCTCCTTATGATTGTTTGTACATTTATGCAAGGTGATTGTTTACCTAAGCTATGAAAATTAATACTTATAATATAATCTATGTATATCATGTGATAAAAGTAAACGATGTATATCCTGGGGTTGTTTATCAACGCTCTGAAAATTAATACTTATTATACAATCTAATGTACATTTATTAGATATGTGAAAGTAAACAAATAAGAAGACGAAGAGAAGTGAAAGAAAAACTGGAAGAATAAGAATTTTGTAAAGACGGAGACGGTGAAGAATGAGAGGGACGAAGAAGACGAAGAAAAGCTGGAAGAAAATTAAAAAGAAGAAGTCGAAGGAGACGAAGACGATGAAGAAGTCGAAGAAAAAAAGAAGGAAAAGAAAAGAAGAAGTAAAAGAAGAGGAGAAAAAGATAAATTGAAATATAAAGAAGAAGACGAAGCTGATGATTAAAAAGTCGAAAAGATGAGGAAAAAAGACTAATAAAAAGTCGAATAAAACCCTGGAGAATAAGAAGACGGGCAACACGAAATAGTGAATAAGAATAAGGATAAGAAGATGAGGAAGTTGCAGTTGAAGAATAAAACGGGAAGAAAAAGAAGAAAAAAAACCGGAAGATGAAGAAAACTTAGTAAAAGAAGAAGAAAATCGGAAGATGAAAAAAACGAAGTAGAAGAAGGTGAAGATGAGAAAGAGACGGAAAAAAACTAGAAGAAGAATTTGGATAAGACAAAGAATATCGAGTCTTCTGACACAAGCGATGAAAATGACATTGTTTACACTAAGGAATTAGGATTTTTGGATTGCCTAATCATGAATTGGTTTTTAAGTTGGTGCTCCCATAATACTCTTTGAAACATAAATCCCAAGGGCGGGTTGTGCAATGGCACCCGTCTAATAGTGACAAAGTATCATGTTATCGAGGCTAGGTAAATCGAAATATAAAGCTTCGAAAAAGAAGCAGAGGATGAAGAAGATTAATAAAAACTGCAAGAAGAAGAAGAAGAACTCAGGGAATACAAAGATGATGGAGAAGAAGTCAAAGACGATGAAAAAGAAGTAGGAAAATGCGAGGAAGAAAAAAAAAACCAAAAGATAAAGAAGAGGAAGAAAAAGTAGAAGTCGAATACGATGATGAAGATGAAAGAAAAGGATGACGAATAAGAAAATCGAAAGATGTATAAGAGGAAGAAGAAGAAGTAGAAATCGAAGACGATGAAAAAGACGAAGAAAAAGATGAGAAAGAAGAAAATCCGAAAGATGAAAAAGAGAAAGAAAAGAAAGACGAATTCGATGAAAAAGATGAAGAAGGAAAAGACGAAAAAAAATAAAAATCGGAAGAAAAATAAAAATAATAATAAGTAGGACAATATGAAGACGTTGAAGGATAAGAAAAAGAAGAATATGAAGAATTTGGAGAAGAAAAACCATAAGAAAAAGAAAAAGAAGACAAAGGCGTTAAAATATGAGAATGAAGAAGAAGACGAATAAAAACCGGAAAAACAAAAAAACAAAAAAAAAACAAAAAGTCGGAGAAGAAAAAGTCAAAGACGATGAAAAAGAATAAGGAAAATACGAAAAATAAAAAAACCGAAAGATAAAGAATAAAAAGAAGAGTATAACAAATCAGAAGAAGAAGACAAATCAGAAGAGGAAGAAGAAATAGAAGTCGAAGAAGAAGATGAAAGAAAAAGATGACGAATAAGAGAATCAAAAGACAAATAAGAGGAAGAAGAAGAAGTAGAAGTAGAAGATGATGAAGAAGAAGAAAATCTGAAAGATGAATAAGAGAAAGACGAATTCGATGAAGAAGAGGAAGAAGGAAAAGACGAAGAGAAGAAAAATAAAAATCAGAAGAAGAATAAAAATAAGAATAAGTAGGACAATACAAAGACATTGGACAATAAGAATGAGAAGAAGATGAAGAATTTGGAGAAGAAAAACCGTGAGAAGAAGAAAAAGAAGACAAATGCGTTAAAATGGGAGAATGAAGAAGAAGACGAACAAAAACCGGAAAAAGAAGAAGAAAAAGTCGGAGAAGAAGAAGTCGAAAACGATGAAAAAGAATACGAAAAATTCGAAGAAGAAAAAACTGAAAGATAAAAAATAGGAAGATGAGTATAACAAAGCAGAAGAGGAAGAATAGGAAGAAGACAAATTAGAAGAGGAAGAAGAAATAGAAGTCGAAGACGATGAAAAAGAGGAAAGAAAAGATGAGGAATAAGAGAATCAACAGACAAATAAGAGGAATAAGAAGAAGTCGAAGACAATGAAAAAGAAGAAGGAAATGACGAGGAAGAGAAAATCCAAAAGTTGAATAAGAGGTAGAAGAGGAGGAAGAAGTTGATGAAGAAGAAAAAAGAAAAGACGAGGAAGAAGACAGAAGAAAAGAAAAATAAAAATCGGAACAAGAAAAATTAGGACAAGACGAAGATGTTGAATAATAAGAAGGGAAGAGAATGAAGAATTTGGAAAAGAAAACCTTTAAAGAATCCTTGAGAAGAAGTCAAGTGACAATCTAACGGTGTCGGTCCCAACTCACAATTTAATTAGATATTGGGGGTGTTTGGTTAGCACTTTTGCTTTTAAAACTGTTGGCTGTAAATTTTTAGATTGTACTTTATTTTTTAATTTATGACTGTGACTTTTAAAAAAAAAATAAGGTCACAAATTCCTGGCTTTTTAAAAAAATAACGAAACATAAAGAAAAAAATAAGTTTTGGTTGTGAGTGATTTTAGGGACTTGGAGAGATTTTAGGAAAGCAGAAGTATGCTTGTTAAAATTACCAACTTTTAAAACTTTAAATCATTTTAAAGTCTTCAAAATCCCAAAATTCTAATCCCCAAGCACCCCCATTATCTCTGGAGACCTCAGAAGATAATCAACTTGAAAGTGAGAACAACATTAAAAAGATTACACTGAGAAGATAAATTGCGGAAAATACTTTCTTTGACTACATATCCAAATGTGCCACAAAAGGACTATAAACATTGTATATCCAAATGTGAAAACATCAACTTCTTTTACATGTGGCGTGTGCATTGATTATTTGATAAAACCTCTCTGCCCGCGCCTTGCGTGGGCTACCCACCTAGTATTCAACAGAAAGGAAAGGAAGATTATGACGAATAATCACCCAACTGAATTTTTCCCTATCAACTTTATTATCAATCTTCTCTACTCTTCCTTCATCAACCACATTCTATATACATTTTTTGAAATGATGTTTCAGATTTGATGTTCCAGTAGTTGATGAATACACATAACTAGCATTTCACACTATATGCTTTTTCTTCACCATTCTCATCTTTTTCTATACTAAAGTGATCCCACATATTTGATGTTCTACTTTTTTTCACATTACTAGAAGAATTTACTAGACTTCTACATTGTGATGTACCTGTTGAAGATTGCATAACACCACAAGGAAGATATTCTTCTTCATTGTCCATTTGTCTAGAATGATATAAAGAAACACAAATCAGGCTAATAACAAGATATAAGCGAAGTAGCAGAAGAAAGATGGAAGATAACTGTAACAGAGATTAAACATTTCTTCAAGTAACAGAATGCAACACAAATTGATTGACACCATCATCTCAAAGAAATACATCAAGAATACTGAGGACTGAAACATCCTGAAGCAGATCAGAAGAAGGAACCCAAATTGATTTTCTTACCCTGGCTCTATACAAAAGGAAGACAACAAAAGTAGAAGCTAGTTAGGACAAAACATGTTTAAACTTACGAAAGATATCAAAAGCTTATGCTTAAAAATATTACCTTATGTAGACAAAACTAAAATTTTAGTAGTTTTGGTAATATACTAATACTAGATAAGTACTCGCGTATATGCGGATTTGTAATTTAATATTTTATAACTCGTTGAAAAAACTACAAAATTAGTTCATCCATGAAAATATATAATACATAAATTTAGAAACGAAGTTTCCGATAAAATAAATATATACTTTGAAGGAAAATCGGTTATTAAATTTTTCGAATTTTTAAGTTTTTTATTAATTGATTTAAAAAAATTCCAAGACTTAACACGTGTCGCGATCAGGTGAGTTAACAACTTTGAAACATACAGCTTTATATAATAATATTTTCTTATTCTAAACTGAAATATGATTTTTCCTTTTTTCTAATTTTTGCTTTTATTCCTTTTTTTTTAAGATTGTTATGTATTGTTTAATTTCTTTATTCTAATCTGAAATATGGTTTTATCTTTTTTATAAAAAAAACTTTGGCTTTTATTTATAATTTTTTGTTTAATTTACTTAATCTAAACATAAGTACTATTTTTTCTTTTTTACCTTTTAGGATTAGGAATCGATTATAAATTTTACTTTAATTGTTAATATTATGTGTTAAAATATAATAGGAAATTTATTAAACACGTGTCAAAATATAATTAGAAATTTATTAAACACATGTCAAAATATGATCGATTAACTTGACATATGTCACAATCATGCGAGTTACTAACTTTAAAACATTATGCTTTATATAATAAGATATTAATATACTAGAAGAATTAAATCTCATTATTTCCAATTTTCTAACATATATTCAATCTTATTATATAAAGTTGGATTAGGTCTCGCGTAATACGCGAGTTAAAGATAAACTATATTAGACTCTAAAATTGATAACTCACGTAAATATGACCCGTATAATTATATTTTCCATTAAGATTCATATTTAGTTATCTATAAATTATGTTTTGTAATTTACAATTAAGAAAATTCAAATTGATTCATAATACACATAAACATGAGAGTGTTCCAAAAACAAATTCAAAATCTTAATTTTTTATCATTTAATGCTCAAATAGAACAAATTGTTATTAATCTAATTTTATATATTATGAATCTTATATAAATTTTCTAGTTTACATTTTTTTATTATGTAGTTTCTATTTTTTGTTTCTTACTTTATTTTTTATTTTAATAGTTTCCATTTAAATAAAATACAATTTTTTCCATTTTTGCTATTTTGTCTTTTTAAGAAAATAACTAACAATCAGAAAGTTTATATTATTACTAGATAAGTACCGCATATATGCGGATTTGTAATTTAATATTTTATAACTCTTGAAAACAAAAAAGCGAAAAAAATAGTAAACAAAATCAGACCACCCGTGAAAATATATAATACATAAATTTAGAGACAAAGTTTACGATGAAATAAATATCTACCTTGAAAGAAAAATTTGGTGAATAGCTTTGGATACAATTATTGGATTTTTAATTTTTGGGTGTGTAATTGACATACTACCAAATTGTGATTTATATAGAGATGATAAATTATAATTTTTTTCTTTTTATGATTAATTTTGCCTTTTAGGATAAATTTAATTTTTAATTTTTTAATTTTTTTAATTTTATTTTTTTTAGTAACTCTGCCTTTTAAGATTATGAATCGGTTATTAAATTTTTAGAATTTTTAATTTTTTTATTAATCGATTTTAAATTTTCTCAACTTTGACTTGACACGTGTCGCGATCAGTTAAATTAGCAATTTTGAGACATTCAGTTTTATATAATAAGATTTCTTTATTCTAAACTGAAATAATGGTTTTTCCTTTCTTTTTAAAATTTGTTTTGGCTTTTATTCCTTTTCTTTTTATGATTGTTATATATTGTTTAATTTCTTTATTCTTATCTGAAATATGGTTTTTCCTCTTTTTAAAAACTTTAGTTTTTATTTATAGTTTTTGTTTGATTTCCTTAATTTAAACATAACTACTATTTTTTTCCTTTTACCTATCAGGATTAGAAATCGATTATAAATTTTACTTTTATTGTTAATATTATGTGTTAAAATATAATTGGAAATTTATTAAACATGTGTCAAATATAATTGGAAATTTATTAAACATATGTCAAAATCTAATCGATTAACTTAACACGTGTCGCGATCATGCGAGTTACTAACTTTGAGACATGTGAGAATTAATATAAAAAAGAAAAAAAAAACATTTCTTAGTTTTTCTTTTAAATTTTTTATTTCCTTTTTATAAACTTTAACTTTTATCCTTTTTTTAACTTTAGCTTTTAGGATAATTTTTGGTTTAATTTTTCTTTTTTTACTTTCCTTTTTAGGATGTTAATCTATTGTTTAATTGATTTATTATAAACAGAAAAACTATTTTTTTCCTTTTTAAAAAAAAACTTTAGTTAACTTAAGATAAATTTCCTAACTTTTGTTTTCCTTTTATTTGCTAACTTTACTTTTATGATTAAGTCTAGATTATATATTTTTCTTCTATTGTTAATATTATGTGTCAAAATCTAATTGATTATTTTTTTTTACACGTGTCAAATTCTGATGGATTAACTCGACACATGTCGCGATCTGGCAAATTACTAACTTTGAAACATTCTGCTAACTTCTAAGAACAAAAGAGCCCTTTCTCTCTGAAAAGAATCAAAATGCTCATCTTTCTTGGACCCAAATGTTCAGTTTCCTCCTTAGGGCATCTCCAATGTATCATTCCATTTTTTATTCCATTTTAGTGTAACTCCAAAATAGAGTTGGGTTTTACTTCAATTCTACTCTATTTTTTACTACAAAATAGAGTGATGAACAAAAAAATAGAGTAAACCTATTTGTTATTTCATATTTGGAGTAATCTTATTAATTACTTCATTCTAGAATGAGATATGAAGTGGAGAGGAAGAGAGTTTTGCTTTAAACTCTATTTTGAAGTGAAATTGGGAGTGGTATTGGAGATGGTCTTATTATCTCTGCCATTGTCGTAGCTATCATTGTCTAGCACAGAGGAGAATGCATGCGAGGTTATTGATGCATTTGCTCACACTAGATTTTAAGATTGGTCCACGAGTTTTATCTTGATGAACGATCAGATTCGCGGTGGAGTTTTGCTAGCAACTATGTTTGCCTAAACAACCGCCATTGGCTTATATGATGGTGATCGACGAGTTGCATTGAGTTTATTTTTTGTTCTCTTATTCCTTCTCTTTAAATGAATGAAAAAGAAAACAATTTATTTTCCTCTTGTACATGTATGGTGCAAATTATTTTGATTAAAAAAAAGTCTTTGAACCGATTATGTGATTAACCACAATGTATCAAAGTCCTTGCTCATCCCCTCTTGTTACCCCACGCATACAAAGGGCTAGCATTTATAGCCAAAACATTATTTTGGCTCCCTTCTACGGAAAAAAAAATTTTGTGGATACAAGTGAACATCTCAACATGGACTAATGTTTCCCTTGCTCCTATACTTTCTTGACCACATAGATCCAAAAGATTGGTCGGAAGATTCAATAACTTATCATTATGCCGAAACAACGAAGTCGATTCCAAAATTTACTTTCTCTTATTCGACTAAAATATGCGACTACAAATAACGATACGCAAATGAAAGTCTTATTTGAGGCACACTTGAGAAAGAAATGATTTCAGTATATACGCTTGATGGTGGGATTGAAGTGGTACAAGGCGTGTATTTTGGGTGTAACGATCAAGCCGTGGCTGAATGATATATAGGAACAAGCATATTAGGGCTCGAGGTTGGAACTACTCCCTCCGAGAAACTCGGCTCAAATTTTTTGATTTGCTTCAGTTGGATAAGGGAACGACCATCCACTCACAACTTAATACTTGGCGATGGTGCAAACGCACAGGGACATCCCACCATAATTCATATCACGAAAGGTCAACTGGAGTCCATGATTTTAGGTAACATTTTTACCAAAAGCTGATGTTAAAGTGTTTTGTGAGCATATTAATCTTGAGCCTTAATGCGAGTTTAGCTTCCTAGATTCAAACGACATTTTATGATCTTAGGTTGCTAGCTATAGTAACTAATTCTACGACACTAAGTTAGTTATAAAATTGTGATCCGAGTTCTAAAATGGTGTTTAATTGCTTCTTTGTTCGATGATTCATGTTTTCTTGTGAATTTTTTTTGATGAAAACACATCACAAATTATTCATATAAATGTTTAAATTCTAATTAGCAAACGTTGAAAAGATTCTGAAACACATGATATAAAGAACAACAAATTTGATATTTTAAAATTAATCAAAGCATGGATCTAAACATATGTCTTCTTTCCTGCCTAATTAATAAAACATGATGATTGACTCATAAAAAGCACTAAGCCCACTAATTTGTTCAACTAATCTAGGCCATAATGGTAAGAGATACATGTACAAAAATAGTACCACCAATATGTTATTGTTAAACCGCATTTGTTGTACCACTTTATCTTTCGGCTCGTTTGATTGATAAATCATTCAAATGATATACCTTTTACCACTACCGTAAAATCAAACCCATTAATCGGAAAACTGCCTCAGGTGGCCGATTTGGACAAAATCGCCACGGCTGGTCTCCGACTACTACCTAGGCGGACGATTTTTTGAACAGGGCCTAATACAAAAGATTTTAGTCTTGTGTGAAATAGTTAAGTCAATCTTCAATATTACTAAACTAAAGCTTTATTCATTATGTGAATACGAAATCATCATCATCATCTCAAGGTAATCATTATGTGAATACGAATTCATTTGTCTAAAAATTCATGAACAGGTTGATGTTATGCTTTCAATGACAACAATCTTATGGTGATTGATGTTGGATGTATCAAACATATCTAAACAGGCAAAGCGGCAATAATGGCTAGATACTGATGTTACATTTTGAATCCTTACTACTTCATCAAGGCCTCAACTGCTTTGTGTAAGGAACTACTACGACTTGAACCTCCTCTACGTTTAAAAAGCGAGTGAGGTCCGTTCCAGATAGACCTGTGGTTGTTGTTGTTCGGGAAGAGAGTTTCACAGAGACTTAGATGCTGCGGGTTTCTGACTTGGAACTTCTCATGCATCTTAGCTTTCCATTGTTTACGCTCCAACTCCTGCAGTTCCTGCAAATAACGAAATAACACAATTAATCTCAGTAGTGCTCACTGCTTAATCAAAACATCATAAAGCTCGAAAGATACCTTTTGCTCTCGGAGTCGTTTTTCCTTCTCTTCCTCCTCATTCTGAGTCGATTCTGGACCTTCAACTGAAGCTAAAACAACCAATTTCTCTGCAGCACTAGTCACGGGCTCATCGCCAGTCTCTTCCATTGGTCTATCGATCGATTGGGTTTTATCCTCGACAATAACTTCGGTTTTATTTTCACTCTGAACCTCAAGGTTTTCCTCTTCCTCTTTACCTTCTTCTTCTTCCTCCACCTCTTGTTTATTTTCACTAACTCTTTGTCTTTTGGCCACCAGACTGTCTAGTTCCACGATTTCTGATTTTCCTTGTCCCGTTTTGTTGTCAACATCAATGTCCTGCTCCTCACCCATGTTTATTGATGAATTATCCACAGATGGACTTCCCACAGGTGAAGACTCCTTCAAGAGAGAAAGATATTAAGATTAATATCTATTACAAAGTTTACCGACTCGCATTACACTGCAGCCAACTGAAGCCAAAACATCGGTTGTGTGTGGGTTCTCTTTGCATAAACACATGAACACCGAGTGATGTACATGTGCGTCATGTAAACACAACACATTACTACCTCTTGTGCTCCAGAATGTCCTTGAGACCCTTGACGTTCTCTTTTACGTCGCTTCAACATACATATGGCGCACATACAATCACTCTTATGGTGCCTTCTGCAAACAAAAATGATGGCTATCAAATGAAAACTGATCCCAAACCCAGTTTTAAAGAACATAGGAAGGGCACAAGCTCCGTAGTAACTATCTGTTAAAAAGAGATGCAAGATGTATGAACTAGGCTACAAAATATAATTTGGCAAAGAGAAAACCAAATTTAGCTACAATGCTGACTAAGATTGGTTATGGTTAAAAAGATATTGTTACAGTATCCTTGTAAAAGATAACCTCTTGCATATAAGACCTAGAAGCTTTATGAAACGTTGAAATCAAACTCAGGAAACATTGAACACATATGAATATGAGTCCCCACGTATCATAGAGAACGAAAAGTTTCAACGGCATACCCATGGCGTTTATGGCTCTTCTGCTTTGATTGACTACCTTTGGTGGTAGCCTTCCCACCATCCTCTAGTTGAGCATTCTCTGCTGTAAACCGAAGAAACCAAATAAGTTAAATCCTATGCACAATTACTTGGACCAAAACGCATAGCTAGTTGATACAATGCAAGTGGTGTATTGTTAACACTTTCTGAAATTGACATTCTCTTGATAATTTCGTTTCGCATGCACTTCCTATATATTGCTTTATACATCTCTTCATCTAGACATTCATAAGAGAATTTGAACTGACAAACAGTGCAAACTAGACATAAGGCAGTAACCAAATGCTTACATGCAACTGCATTCAGGATTAACTTATCCATCTAATAACAGCTCAGGATGAATATATCAGAGAAAAAAAACTGTTTTTAAAACAAAGTTAGCTTTCTTCTTCTTTTATTACTAAAATGGGCTACATGCATTTCAACAATGACATTTCATTAGCTAGAATAAGCAATGACCCTTGTCAGAAGCACATGGTAATTCAGAAGCAGACGCTTCAAAATATGTTCACAACGTCCACTTAATATGCCTAAAGGGAACCATAAACGTAACTATGTATAGAGAAGACTGTAGCTAGCAAATTAACAATGCTTGAGAAAAATAGTCAAATGCTGGAGAAGATAAATGTTAACAATACCTGCAGATTGCTCAGTATACAATCCCGCAGCAGTCCAGTACTTCATGAAATTTTTCTTCACTCGCTTCATCAGGTCCACGATATAATCACCTTTCTTATTGTACTTGGAACAGTTATTCCAAATGTACTGGACATCCTTGTATACATCCTCAGAATTTATATATATGTTGCCTTTTTCGAAATTATTGCATATCGTTCCAAAATCCATAGGTGTCTTGATGATATCGAAATAGTCCTAATTACATAAACAGAAAACATTTACACGTGTCAGACATCAATGCTGAAACAACGACCAAAGAAGAGATGCAAAGATGCTCGATATGGGAAACGTATAGAAAAAATATCCCATATTAATGTCCAGTGACAGGGAAAACGAAGGCACACTACAATTCACTATCCATCTTTTTTAAGAATCTAAGTTTGTCAAAAGATCGTAACAAGATGACAAGTCAAGGAATTCATAGTTAGCTCATAAGACGACGTTGTTCTTCTACTTTCATATTTGTACAGCTGAGAAACAAATTTTGCAATAACCAAAAGCCAAGGTTATTCCTCAAGGACAGAGATAATAATTTCTGTATGTTAAGCCGAATAGATACAACCAATCTGGTTCAGTTACACGCAAATAAAGAAGTATCCTTCCCTTGTTCACATATCGAAAGAGAAAGATGGGACCCTGCATTGAGCTAAATAGTAGGACTACTCAATCTACTAGAGCATTTTAAACCCTGTCAATTGAGATCAAAACTGATTTTCGTTTGTTCACGAGAAAAGTATTCAGCTGCAAAACTATAAGGAGCTTTGTACCTAGGAAGATTAACATAACCATGTAATTGGAGATATGCCAAACGTAACAAATGTATAGATAAGTAGTCGAGCTTTCACAAGTTCACAACCCAAGGTTATAATGTAGCAACACCTCCCAAAATGGTGCCTTTATACCAATAAACACGAAGCTAATATCCACACTTACAGGAATTCCAAGAGCTTCTGGGTTAACGGGAACATTAAAGGGATCAGCAGCTTCCATCTTCATAATCTTCTTGATCACCTAGAGCAAATATGACACCAAGGCAAAGAAAGTGCATTAGGAGTAATATTCAAGATCAACTGTATATACCATTAAAAGAGAGCAACAATGAAGGTATATAATAATCTGAGCATACTGTAAGAGAATCTTCCAGTTCTTGCTCATTGTATCGTGAATTTTGATCGGTCTTCTTCTGCTCGTTCTGAGAAGAAACTGGCGCACTTTCTGGTTCTAGCTTCTTGATTTCAGAATTCTCATCAGGCATCTTTGTATCCTTTTGAAGTACATCTGCATCCTTTTGTTGAAGTATATTTGCAGCCTGGGCCTTGACGGTATCAGCACTCTTCTCAGTAACTGAACTAGATCCATCAACCGCCTTCGAAGGCTTAATCTTTATACCTTTAGTTTTCCTATAAACATTCAGAAACACCGGTTTTCTCTCGGGCAAACGAGGAACCGGGTCCTCTTTTTTCTCAACAGCTACATCAGGTTTCTCTGGCTCCGCTCGAGGACTGCTCTTGTCGATATCAGTACGAGATGAAACATCGGGTTCTGGTGCTTTCGAGGCCTTCAGTTTAACCTTAACACGTCCGACTGACTTAGCCGCCGTATCTGATGCAACAGGATCTACACTAGCAATAGGTGAATCGCCACTCCCCGTAGAAGAAGGTGCATCCACCTCCATTTTAGACTCATGTTCACTGTTCTCGGAGGTTTGGTTCTCTGTTGACTCATTCAAGTTCCCTTGTTCAGTGATAGGCTTTGGCTTTTTAGACTTCTTGCCCTTCTTGTGCCCTCTTTTACGCTTCATAGTCTTAAACACACAAACAAGCTCCTGCAAAAACCAAAAGGCTAAAAAATCTTACAATCACCAAAAGGAGCCAAAGAAAACCAAACACTTAATGACAGATGTTTCAATTAGTACAGAGAATCCTATCGCTTCATATGACGAAAATTAGAATCTGACAAAAACCCATCAAGAAATCAAATTGTTGCAGATAAATTCACAATCTTGGCTTATTCAAATCAATCAACTAAAACAATCAAAACAACCTGAAATCCCCAAAACAAAAGGAGGTAAAAGAAAGAGAGAATCTACCAGAAAAGGGAAACCCTAAATCAAACAAAAAACAAAAAAAAATCATCGGTCAAGAAAAACGAGAGGAACAAGATAATGAGGGAAATATCAAAAAAAATTGAATGAAAAGTTGGAGGGAAAAGAGGATTTTTACCAAACAAGCCTATTAGACCGAGACCGAGCTTTCGAGCCACAAACTCTTCGAGCGTCGCTTATTAGACCGAGACGAGACGGAGCTTTTTTAGACTTTTAAGAGTTTTATGCAGATTTACTAGTCACGTCGTCGTTTTAACTAATGGGCTTAAAATGGGCCCGTAAATGCACATGTCACCCACCCTGGCTTTTGACGAATTTAGTAAATAATTTTTTATTAATTATATTATTTTTTATTCAAATGAATATTTTTAACTAAAAAAATTAAATTTAAATTTAATCCGAACTTAATATTAATAATTATATAATTGTTTGAAAAAAAAAAAAAACATATCATCTTATTATATAAAGCTGAACCGTTCAACGTGAATGTGACATATATGATAATTTTAACTTACTAGATCGTGACATGTGTCATCTTTAATTTAAATCGTGACATGTGTCAATGTAATAATATAAATTTTCTAATTTTTAGTTATTTACTTTTTAAATAAACAAAATAACTAAAAAGGATAAGGAAATCAAAAAGTATGGAAACCCTCTCGTTCATTTAGATGGATTCTTTATGGGTAATATGGATCAAATTAGAATTTTCTAGATAACTAAACGAGATTTTTAATTTAAAATCTAATTATATGGTAAATAATTATGCGGGTGATAAATTTTTAATTTTTTTAATTGCGAATTACAAAACGCAATTTTCTTAATTGTGAATTAAAAAATGTAATTTATGAATAACTAAATGAAAATTTTAATGTAAAATCTAATTATACGGGTTATTTAGAGTTTAAATATTTTATATTTTCTTTGCGTATAACGCAAGACCTAATCTAGTATTATATAAAGTTAAACGGTTGCGGAAAATTATTAATCCATCAGAAAAGAATCCGAGAATTTCTTATGCAAGAAATCCTTTATCGATAATAGATTCTTATTTATTTCGATTCTTTGAGCCGCCAATGCCGCATTTTCAACCTCCAATGCTGCAATCTGAACGATCCTCTCCTTGAGCTCTTCGTTCAATTTCTCGATCTCTTGAACGAGTTCGGGTCCCTTTGATTATCGTATTTGAATGTATGAAATATATATGTGTGTGTAATACATGTGTGCAGTCGTTATCTTTGATATGGGCCATTTGATTAATTCATGGAACCAGAGTGGATATGTCGTATTCCCATGCTCGACCTAAATCGTTAATTAACAAAATCAATATATGTATTAGATTGTACAAATAATTAATTAGTTATGGCGTTTGACATTACAAGAAAACAGGCGATTTGCGGGGGCAAAATCTGTAGCAATTCCCTGGCAAATCAGGTATAGCGACGGAATTGCAAGGACCATCAATCTATCGCAAATCACTCGTCGCAAATCAAAACGCCTCACAATTGCGTTGGAAAGAACCCGTCGCAAGTCCCTCGCAAATTTGCGGGAGATAGAAACAGTGGCAACGTCGTCGCAAAATATTTCGTCACAAACTCATAGCAGATTGTTGTGCGCTCGTCGCCAATTTGCGATGGCTTTGCGAATACGAAAGTGGTCGCAAAATATTTCGTCGCAAATTCGTAGCATATTGCTATGCGTTCAGAAGTCGCAAATCCCTCGCAAATTTGCGAGGGATAGAAACAATGGCGAAGTCGTCGCAAAATTTGTGATGGCTTTGCGAATACAAAAGTGGTCGCAAAATATTTCGTCGCAAACTCATAACATATTGCGGTGCGCTTAGAAATCGCAAATTCGCGAGGGAATAGCTAGGATCATTTTGTTTTCCTCGCAAATATTTGCAAGGGATTTGCTATGGATCCTCGCAAATCTCTCGCAAAATTTACAAATATATATATTTTTAATTATATTATAATTTAATTTAATTTTAAATTAAAAAGAAAATCTGAAATTTAAATAGATAAATAAAATTTATATTTACATTAAAACATTAGATATTCAAAACAAAATAAAATACATATTTGTTCTAAAATAAAACAAAAAAAAATTAAAATGTTTCCGACGTTCTGGTTCCTGAAGAAGGGCCGATTCCGGTTCCCAAAGATGGGCCGGTTCCGGTTCCCAAAGATGGGCCGGTTCCTGAAGAGTTATGGCCGCGAAGCAGAGATGCCAAAGCCGGATCTTTCTTGGCAAAATAGTCGATAACGACATCATAGGAATTCATCTTCTTGTTATGAGTCGCTATCAACTCGGCCTGAATCGCTATCAACTCGGCCTGAGTCGCTATCAACTCGGCCTGAGATGCTATCGTGTGCTTAAGTCGGTTGATCTCCTCAAGTCGGTTGATCTCCTCCCAAGGCACGTCGTTGGAGGACGACGAGCCATCCTGAGAGAGAGAGAGCTGGGTCAAGCGGTCTGTCTTCTTTTTCTTCGGCTTCTCGATGAGTTCCTGCGCGATTGGGTCCTGAATCTGAGGCAAACGGAGAACCGAATCCTCCTTTTTCTCAACGGCCACAGCAGATTCCTCTGACTCCGCTTGAGGACTGCTCTTATCAATATCGGTATGTGATGAAACATCGGGTTCTGGTGCTTCTGAGGTCTTCAGTGACTTAGCCGTCGTGTCTGATACAACAGGATCTACACTAGCAATAGGTGAATCGCCACTCCTGGTAGAAGAAGGTGCATCAACCTCCATTTTAGACTCATGTTCTTTGTTCTCGCACTCAGCAGGAGCTCCACTTTGCTCAGAGGTTTGGTTCTCTGTTGACTCATTCAAGTTCACTTGTTCAGTGATAGATTTCGACTTTTTAGACTTCTTGCCTTTGTTATGTCCTCTTTTACGCTTCATAGTCTTGAACCAAGTAGATATCGACGATTACGCACAACAGCTACAAGAGGTTCCTGCAATACCAAAGGCTAAAAAATCTTAAAAGCTGAAACAATCACAAGGAACCCAGAAACTAAAAACACACCCAATTAATGACAGATATTTCAAATAGACAAAACTAGTATAGAGAACTCATCACTTCATGTAACAAAATTAGAAGCTGAAAAATCCATCAAGAAAATCAAATTGCAGACAAACACCAACTAATTCGCAATGATAACGAAATCCACAGTCTTGGCTATATTCAAATCACCACGTAATAAACAACAGGATCGATTCAAACAACCTTGGAATACCCAAAACAAAAGAGGGAAAAGGCAGCCAGAAAAGGAAACCCTAACTAAATCTGCGTCAAACCAAAAGGCGAAGCAGAAAAAAAAACGAAAAATCCTCCGGCAAGAATAAGGAGAGGGACAAGATGAAGAGGGAGATTCAAAAAATTAGAATGAAAAATTGGAGGGAAACTGGAATTTTTACCAGACAAAACTCAATAGACCGAGACCGCGCTTACGACATCAGAAGATCTCGAACCGAGAAGGAGCCTTTTAGAGTTTTCAGATTTTCTCTACAAATTTACTAGTCACCTCGTCGTTTTAACTAATGGGCTTGTAATGGGCCGTAAACGCCCATGTGAGCCAGCATCGTATTTTTAAGAGCCCACCCTGAGGTTTATTTCACTGGTGTATAATCAGATTTAGGTTTTGGCATTCGGGTCTCTGGGTCGGTTTGGATCAATTTATTTAGGTTTTGGGTGTAATGAGGTTTAGGTACAGCTGTCAAAATGGGTGGTCCACGCCCATTTGGACATGTCCAATATTGACCATTTTGATTGCGGAAAATATTGGATATAGGGAGGTTTAGGTAGAGCTAGGGCTGGGAATTCGGTTAGTTCGGGTAATTCAGTTCGGGTAATTCGGTTTTTCGGTTAGTTCGGTTTTCAAAAATCTTGCCGAAAATAACCGAATAAAATATCGGTTCGGTTCGGTTCGTTATCGGGTAGTTCGGTTATTTTTTTTATAACCGAAAATAACCGAAATTCAGTTTAATTCGGATAGTTTCGGTTATTTTGGTTATTTTCGGGTAATTCGGGTCGGGTAGTTCGGTTATTTTCGGGTAATTCGGTTATTTTCGGGTAATTTGGGTCGGGAAGTTCGGTTATTTTCGGGTAATTCGGTTATTTTCAAAAAAAATCAAAAAAAAAAAACTTTAATTTTTTTTTTTTTTAAAGTTCGGTTAACTGATCGGTTCGGCCGAACCGAACCAAACCGAACCGAGAACCGAAATTATTTTAAATCCTACCAAAAATAACCGAACCATAACCAAACCATAACCGAATTTACAAAACTTCGGTTCGGTTCGGTTAGCTCGGTTCGGTTTTTATTCTCAGCTCTAGGTAGAGCTGTCAAAATGGGTTGTCCACGCCTATTTGGACATGTCCAATATTGACCATTTTGATAGCAGAAAAATATTGACCATGTCCATTAACGATCATGTCCCAAATGGGTTGTCCATTAGTCAGAATAGAACAAATTGTTTACAAGATTAAAAAATTGAATTCGTCGAACCATGTCTTTGACGGGAAATATGATATTACGTTTTTGGCAGAGAAATACGGACTAACGTTTTTGGCGGGGAAACGAGAAATGACGTTTTTGGCAGGAAAATACATAATTACATTTTAGGCGAGAAGATACAGAATTATGTTTTTGGTAGGAATTATGAAATCATGTTTTGGCAAGAAAATGTAGAATCACATTTTGGCAAGAAAATGCATTTGTTTCAATTTTAACGAAAATGTAGAATATTCTACTATTACATTCCTCAAAAAATGTTTTCTTGTGTGTAAATGTAGTTCTGGTATCCAATATGGGATTCTTTTGTTATGCTTAGAGATGTAGTTTCTCTGTATTTTTGCAACCAATACAAGACAGGGGATCAAAGATGGATTTTTGAAGTTGATATTCTAGTAGCTAATGAGTTTTTTCCCGCTTAATGTAGGTTAGTAACCGGCGATCTCGGAGGTGGCTAAATAATCGTATTCTGATGGAACTTGTTCCTCGTTTAGATGCTGAAGAAATCAGAGGCTTGTTTGCTCCACCACCATGGACTAAGATTACTTTCCATTTTCAAAGTAGACTCTTGTGATAAATCTCAAATGTACTTTTGAGTTTTTGCCATGTTTTCGATTTTTTGCTACTGCGATCCGTGTTAACATTCATAGTTGCACTGAGTCTACAAATGTTCTACAGGTGATGATGTCCCACCCTCTGCCTTTTCTTTGACTAATGTTGGAGAATGGGACAAATTTAGAAACATAGACATGGACAAGGAGGTAAGTTACCGTCTTTTGGGACTTGCTGTGTCGTAAGAATTACAAGTTACTCTAATAATGATCTGAAAATTATGTTGTTTGTAGAATCAATGGTGTGATCTGTTTGACATAATTAAGTCTTAACCATAATTGAATGAAAACTGTGTTTTTGTCAGGCCAATATCATGGAATCCTTGAGTCGGTCATCCGTGAGGCAGAAAGGCCCTGTGGATGCGGATAAAACCGCATAGAGTGTAGAGTGTAGAGTGTAGAAGAATAGAGTGTAGAACAGAGTGTAGAACAAGAGAGGCTCTTCGACGTAGCTTTTTACCAGAACTAATTGAGGGATATGAGGTACAGATTCTTCAGAGACGACAATTCTTGCTTGCTCCTAGACTCAAGAATTGTTAATATTCTTTTCACAGAACTGCATAAGTCATTTCATCAAAGAAGGTGGTGAAGGAGATGTTCTTGAGCTCAAGGTTCAAGACCCATTCCATAGATTGCTTCTGCACGGTGTTTGTGAGGTACATCTCCTCAGCTATGTTCTGCTTAGATGTTGAATAAAGAGTAACAAACCTGAAAGAAACTCTCTTCTTTGGAGCAGTACCACGATCTAGTGTCTACAACTGCAACAGAACAAATAGGAAGGAAAGCAACGAAGACAACGTGGATCAAATGGAAGAACAGTGACGATCCAGGAGAGAAACCGAGCATCAGTCTCGCGCATTTCCTTAGGATGTCAAAGGAAGGAGCTTGGTAACATCACATACACTCCTTTGTAGCTGTAATTTTTTTATGAATAAAAAAAGCTGCATTGGCCTCTTTGCTTCTTCCCTCTATGGTCTTGTAATGTATTATTGTATTCTCAATCTGTACGCTTAAATAATTATTAGATTAAATAGACAACCAGTTCTACAGATAAAAATTCAAACTTTCTTTTCATACAAAACACCATGTATTTTATATGGGATTTATTTGTATCCCATTTTTTATCGTTAATTTTTAATTGCGTAAGAGTGGGCGACCAATAAAAAGGGTGAAGATTCAGTAATTCCACAGATGATCAAGCTTTGGTCAAACAAAAATGGCGGCCAAGAAGCGAGTGAAGTACTTCGTAGTTGATGCTTTCGCTGATTCCGCCTTCAAGGGGAATCCAGCTGCTGTTTGCTTTCTGGACGATGATAATCAGAGAGACGACGCGTGGCTTCAGTCTCTCGCTGCCGAATTCAACATCTCCGAGACTTGTTTCCTTACTCCGATCACCGTCTCCGATGATCGTGGTTTCCCTCGCTTCCATCTTCGATGGTTCACTCCAGTTGTTGAGGTTCGCTAATCGCTGGCTATAGTTTCCCGATTTTCCAAGTTTTCGATTTCGGATTTTTCAGTTGACTTTGTGTTATTGACTGAAAAGACTCTTATACATTTAAGAATCTCCGACTCGAATTCATGAAATTGATGCACTTTGACCTTTGGTAGTCTCTCATGCAGCTATTCTAATTTTTGAACGGGATTTCTCTTTTTGAAGGTGGATCTGTGTGGTCATGCCACTTTAGCATCAGCTCACGTTCTCTTCTCAAACGGTTTGGTTGATTCACAAGTAGTTGAGTTCGCCACAGTATCTGGGATTCTAACAGCTAAACGGCTTCCCCCTACTTCAGAGCTCAAAGATGATGAAGAAGAACCAACCTTCTTGATCGAATTGAATTTCCCCGTTGTTCCAACTTGTGATATCAACTCCATTAATGATCTCTCTGTCTTCTCCAAGGCCTTGAATGGAGCTACCATTGTTGATGTTAAAGCCACAAAGAATGACATCCTCGTAAATATTTCAGCAACTGTCTCCATTTTTTCTTTTTTTCCCGTCTTTGGGACCTTTAAAATCTGGATTCTTTTCGATTTATTGCAGGTTGTGCTTTCGTCGTGGGAATCTGTTACGGAATTGCAGCCAAGAATAGATGAGATATTGAAATGTCCTTGCGAAGGATTGATGGTGACCGCTGCTGCTTCTGCAGGATCTCCATATGATTTCTGTAGTCGATACTTCGCCCCTAAAGCAGCAATTAACGAGGTAAATAGTGAGCGAATGTGTTTCCATGGACACAAACCGTGACCAAAATCTTTAGGCTATCATATATATATAGGTGTATTTGCTCGTAGATTAAGAAAGAGTGATCAAAATAGCAAAAGAAAAACGTTACCTCTTTTGCTTTTTACTGGTGTTTCAGGACCCTGTTACTGGAAGTGCGCATTGTGCCTTGGCACATTACTGGAGCATCAAGATGAACAAGTGTGATTTCTTGGCCTACCAGGTTCTCTCTCCCTCTCCCTCTCTTCATACAGACGCTTGAGACAGATTTTGAAGTGATGAGTATTAATTAGTTCCTCAAGAAAGATTTGGTTATTTATTTTGAAAATGGGGTTAGGCTTCAAGCAGAGGCGGAACGCTCAAGGTTCACCTGGACAAAGAGAAGCAGAGGGTTCTGCTGAGAGGCAAAGCAATCACTGTAATGGAAGGATGTGTCTTAGTTTGATTTGGATATCAAATCAGGCTCTTGCAAACGATGACATGAATAAAGATTTCCATTGGAGGTATGTGTCGGATAATTTTTTTGGTTTGATACTAATTTGAGCTATGTTTTCTCTACAAAACTCAAACCCTATTTTCCCATTTACAAAGTTACCCTCGTCTTTTTCTCCCTCTCACCAATAAAACCCATAAACAAAAATAATACAATGTTGACATCGTCTGGTTTTTTTATGGTTTCCGACCAAATCTTGTGTTTTAAACATAAAGAGCCTTCGAAAAGAGAATCGTCTCAAAACTCTCTCTAGCTGAAAAATTGAGCCCAAATGTCCCTCTAATAACGAGTCATCGTCTCAAAAATCTCTTTTGGAAAAAATTTGAGCTACATTGTCCCCTTCTAATCTCTATAACCCCTCTAGCAATGAGATTACTATCCTACCCTCATCTTCACTCTCTTAAACTGGTTTTTTTTTAAATAATAAAAAAAAAACAAAACCGCGACAACAAAAGGAACGCCACCACCGTCGACGACCTCCTCCACCTCTGGCGACGTCACCTTCGTCGCCATTGCACCGCCGGAGCTGCATTGAGGTCCAAAATCGAGGTTTGTTTGGTTGCATTGAATCATAGATATAAATTTTGGGGAAATTTGGGTTTTAGGGAAATTTGTGGATTTTGGGGAAATTTGGGTGTTTAACGAATGTTTCTAGGTTGAATATGACTCTATATTGGCTAACAAATGCATTACAGTGGTTGAATCGTAGTGAATTGTAAATTTTTGAAATCTCAAAACGGACTGGATCTGGGTGAGGAGAGGAGAAATCGTCTGAAAAGTACAACTAGTAATACTGCGAGATAGTAATACTGGATCTGGGTTGGGGATAATAGTACAACTAGTAAAACTAGTAATATTGCGAGATGATGTATAACTAGTAAAACTAGTAAATAACTGGGAATAAATAGTGTATAACTGGGAACAACTAGGGTATAACTGTGAACAAAAACAGTATTGAATGAGTTTTTTGGTATTGGTTTGGCAAGATAAAATGAGCAGCAACGTCAACATACATTATAAATGCGAAGGTCGCATTAATGGTCTAGTGTTCAAGACATTAGTTGAGGAGATAACAATGTCCATGGTAGAAGCTAGGTTATACAAGAAGCTTGGGTTAGATGAAAGTAAGGTTAAATTGCAATTGAGTTACATTGCTAGGTTGGCTGGATGTGAGGAAAAGTCGTTTATTTGTGATGATGAGGATCTGTTGGTGTATCTAACGCATTTTGATAATGAGAACCATAGAAGTGTTTTGAATGTGGAGTTGTTGAGTACATCGGAACTGCCCGAGCAACAGTCGAGAGCGGGGAAAAGCTCTTATGGTATAAACTATGTAGATTCGCAGCGCAATGATGATGGAAGAGGAGAAATAGGACCCAATGCCATTACGTTGTATGTTGACAACCGAGAATGAAATCAAGAAGAAAAGGATGACGACGATGATGATGATGATGATGATGAAGATGATGAATGTGAGGGTAACGATGTGGATTCATCGGATATGCGTGATTATTATGTTGAGGAACCACCTGTTGTTGAATGTAGTCAGAGTTTAGAGTCATGGGATGACGGTTTGGATTTGAGTATTCGTCAAGAATTTCCTAGTAAGAATGCCGTAGTAAAGTTGGTTCATAGAGACGCATTTGTTAACTCTTTCGGGTATGTTGTTAAAAAATCGGATACCGGGCGATGGGTTTTTCTAGTTTTACTAAAATCTGCAAATACTACTAACCTTAGTAGTTCCGAGTTTTTCATACACAGTCTCAAGAGGCCAGCCTCTCAGGTCGCATTTCTTCCACTTATACCTGCACATCCTTGGACAATCGTCCTTATGAGCTCGAACATGTTTTCGGAAGCTACTTCTCAGTGCCGGAATGGCCTCCAACGCCAAAAGCTACAAACAAACGCATATAATTATACTTCGCAAAAAAAGGACCAACCTAGTCAAGTTGTACAATTTACCTCCAAAGGAAGACAAAAACCAGGAATCGACCAGGCGCCCTCCACCTCCCCGTTATAGTGGCTCATCGTACTCTCAATGGACTCTAACATGTGATCAAAAGAGAATCTGCCCCAAGGAAATGTCTTACACAAATCCAGATCAGCAACGTATCTTACAAATATGTCGAGCACGGGTTTCGCTTTTGCTCCGGTTTTGGTGGGACAGTAGATGATGCTGCTCAAGAAATACAGCACCGCCATCTTGAGCCTATCTCCACTATCATCCGGTCCCATTTCCTTGAGCCGATCCCTCACTTCTTCCCTTAAAATCTTCTTTTTATTCGAATCATCAAATACTTTTTCTTGAAGGAGGAGGACCCTTTTCGCTGCCAGTTGAGAGGATAGTTGCGGCAGTTGAGTCCTGAGATCATAGCATGCTCTCGTAACCCATATCGGATGGGAATGCCATTCACCACAAACCATGCCTCCTTTTTCCTTTGGATTGCAGCAGTACGCAGCAACAGCATCCACATGGGTTGAACCATATCATTGCTCTTCGGCATGTGGAGAATGTGGCAGAACTGCGGATGCTTCTCAAACCAATCTCTTTCCGTCGGACTGAGATCCACTTCTTTAAACGTCTCCAAAACTTCTTCGACGAAGCACCGGGTTGATAGTTTTATGCTCTTGCTATACTGCTCAGGCTGAAAGTACATTCTAAGTGGTTTCATGGCTTCCGTCTCTGCCCAGGCATCCTGCAACAAACACACAGTATTACCAACAAACTCACAGTATTACCAAGTTGTACTAGTTTTACCCAGTTTTCCTAGTTTTACCAACATATCTAGTATTACCTAGTTATCCTAGTATTACTATTTCTCCTAGTTTTACTTAGTTTTCCTAGTATTACATTACTTCTACCATTTTAAAGATAGTTTTTCCTAGTTATCCTAGTATTACCATGAACTCTCCATCTCAATTCTTTTCTACTTTACCAGATTCTACTTAACACTAGAATGAGACACTAGAATTGAGAGAATTGATAAGATTGATAATAACTTACACCGAAATGGCTGTCGGTCTCGCTTTCCTCCCACGATTCTTCTCCTTCATCTCCATCTTCTCCTTCCTCTCCATCTTCTCCTCCCTCTCCATCTTCTCCGTCTTTTCCAACTTCATCTGATTCTGTTTCTTCGTCGGAATCATCTCCCTTCTCTTCAACGGTTTTCTCCTTTGCCGTCTCCGTCTCCTCTTTGTCTCTCGTCTCAGCTGTCGGATCAACAGCCCCTTATCCCGCCGTTTCTGCTTCAAAATTCAGAGGAGGAGCCGGAACCGATGCTGCCGACGATTCTCCCGGCCCACTCTCCGCCGGCGCAGTCTTCTTCGCCTCCCTCTTCTCCGACTTCTCCGATGAAGGAGTCCTCAGTCTCATCTTCCTCGCACGTCTCGTTTTGGTAAGAAAGGAGAAGAGAAGGTAAGAAATCGACAAAAATTTCTCAATTGATTTAGGTAAGTTTTTTTTTTTATTCTTCTAATATGGTCTGGTTTTTCCGTAAATTTGAGGAATATGGTATGGTTTTTCCGTAAATTCATTTTTTCCAATTAAAAGAAATTCAAAACTAGTTTCCAGTTATTAGAGGGACATTTGGCCTCAATGTTTCTGCTAGAGGGAGTTTTGAGACGATTTCTCACTCTCTTTTCAATTCTTTCTTTTGCCGCGTGAAATCGATTGAAGATGGTGGAAACGAGACGTGCGAGGAAGATGAGACTGAGGACTCCTTCGTCGGAGAAGTCGGAGAAGAGGGAGGCGAAGAAGACTGCGCCGGCGGAGAGTGGGCCAGGAGAATCGTCGGCGGCATCGGTTCCGGCTCCTCCTCCTCTAAATGTTGAAGCAAAAACGGCGGGACAAGGGGTTGTTGATCCGACGGCTGAGACGAGAAACATGGAGGAGACGGCCACGGCAAAGGAGAAAACCGTTGAAGAGGAGGGAGATGATTCCGACGAAGAAACGGAATCAGATGAAGTTGGAAAAGACAGAGAAGAAGGAGAAGATGGAGAGGAAGGAGAAGAATCGTGGGAGGAAAGCGAGACCGACGGCCATTTCGGTGTAAGTTATTATCAATCTTATCAATTCTCTCAATTCTAGTGTCTCATTCTAGTGTTAAGTAGAATCTGGTAAAGTAGAAAAGAATTGAGATGGAGAGTTCATGGTAATACTAGGATAATTAGGAAAAACTATCTTTAAAATGGTAGAAGTAATGTAATACTAGGAAAACTAAGTAAAACTAGGAGAAATAGTAATACTAGGATAACTAGGTAATACTAGATGTGTTGGTAAAACTAGGAAAACTGGGTAAAACTAGTACAACTTGGTAATACTGTGAGTTTGTTGGTAATACTGTGTGTTTGTTGCAGGATGCCTGGGCAGAGACGGAAGCCATGAAACCACTTAGAATGTACTTTCAGCCTGAGCAGTATAGCAAGAGCATAAAACTATCAACCCGGTGCTTCGTCGAAGAAGTTTTGGAGACGTTTAAAGAAGTGGATCTCAGTCCGACGGAAAGAGATTGGTTTGAGAAGCATCCGCAGTTCTGCCACATTCTCCACATGCCGAAGAGCAATGATATGGTTTAACCCATGTGGATACTGTTGCTGCGTACTGCTGCGATCCAAAGGAAAAATGAGGCATGGTTTGTGGTGAATGGCATTCCCATCAGATATGGGTTACGAGAGCATGCTATGATCTCAGGACTCAACTGCCGCAACTATCCTCTCAACTGGCAGCGAAAAGGGTCCTCCTCCTTCAAGAAAAAGTATTTGATGATTCGAATAAAAAGAAGATTTTAAGGGAAGAAGTGAGGGATCGGCTCAAGGAAATGGAATCGGATGATAGTGGAGATAGGCTCAAGATGGCGGTGCTGTATTTCTTGAGCAGCATCGTTTACTGTCCCACCAAAACCGGAGCAAAAGCGAAACCCGTGCTCGACATATTTGTAAGATACGTTGCTGATCTGGATTTGTGTAAGACATTTCCTTGGGGCAGATTCTCTTATGATCACATGTTAGAGTCCATTGAGAGTACGATGAGCCACTATAACGGGGAGGTTGAGGGCGCCTGGTCGATTCCTGGTTTTTGTCTTCCTTTGGAGGTAAATTGTACAACTTGACTAGGTTGGTCCTTTTTTTGCGAAGTATAATTATATGCGTTTGTTTGTAGCTTTTGGCGTTGGAGGCCATTCCGGCACTGAGAAGTAGCTTCCGAGAACATGTTCGAGCTCCTAAGGACGATTGTCCAAGGATGTGCAGGTATAAGTGGAAGAAATGCGACCTGAGAGGCTGGCCTCTTGAGACTGTGTATGAAAAACTCGGAACTACTAAGGTTAGTAGTATTTGCAGATTTTAGTAAAACTAGAAAAACCCATCGCCCGGTATCCGATTTTTTAACAACATACCCGAAAGAGTTAACAAATGCGTCTCTATGAACCAACTTTACTACGGCATTCTTACTAGGAAATTCTTGACGAATACTCAAATCCAAACCGTCATCCCATGGCTCTAAACTCTGACTACATTCAACAACAGGTGGTTCCTCAACATAATAATCACGCATATCCGATGAATCCACATCGTTACCCTCACATTCATCATCATCATCATCATCGTCGTTGTCATCCTTTTCTTCTTGATTTCATTCTCCGTTGTCAACGTACAACGTAATGGCATTGGGTCCTATTTCTCCTCTTCCATCATCATTGCGCTGCGAATCTACATAGTTTATACCATAAGAGCTTTTCCCCGCTCTCGACTGTTGCTCGGGCAGTTCCGATGTACTCAACAACTCCACATTCAAAACACTTATATGGTTCTCATTATCAAAATGCGTTAGATACACCAACAGATCCTCATCATCACAAATAAACGACTTTTCCTCACATCCAGCCAACCTAGCAATGTAACTCAATTGCAATTTAACCTTACTTTCATCTAACCCAAGCTTCTTGTATAACCTAGCTTCTACCATGGACATTGTTATCTCCTCAACTGATGTCTTGACCATTAATGCGACCTTCGCATTTATAATGTATGTTGACGTTGCTGCTCATTTTATCCTGCCAAACCAATACCAAAAAACTCATTCAATACTGTTTTTGTTCACAGTTATACTATAGTTGTTCCCAGTTATACACTATTTATTCCCAGTTATTGACTAGTTTTACTAGTTATACATCTCGCAGTATTACTAGTTTTACTAGTTGTACTATTATCCCAACCCAGATCCAGTATTACTATCTCGCAGTATTACTAGTTGTACTTTTCAGACGATTTCTCCTCTCCTCACCCAGATCCAGTCCGTTTTGAGATTTCAAAAATTTACAATTCACTACGATTCAACCACTGTAATGCATTTGTTAGCCAATATAGAGTCATATTCAACCCAGAAACATTCGTTAAACACCCAAATTTCCCCCAAAATCCCCAAATTTCCCTAAAACCCAAATTTCCCCAAAATTTACATCTATGATTCAATGCTACCAAACAAACCTCGATTTTGGACCTCAATGCAGTTCCGGCGGTGCAACTGCGGCGAAGGTGACGTCGCCGGAGGTGGAGGAGGTCGTCGACGGTGGTGGCGTTCCTTTTGTTGTCGCGGTTTTGTTTTTTTTTTTTTTATTTTTAAAAAAACCAGTTTAAGAGAGATGAATATGAGGGTAGGATAGTAATTTCATTGCTAGAGGGGTTATAGAGATTAGAAGGGGATAATGTAGCTCAAATTTTTTTCAAAAAGGATTTTTGAGACGATGACTCCTTTGAAAAACACCCACCACACTGATGATGTCTCTTGCTTCCATGAATCTAACGTTTTATCTATGGACCTAACGTTTTATATATTTCTCTTAATTGCCTAGTATTCATTCACTCCAATCAGAAAACAACCCAAAACGATGAAACTGTATCAACTTGGGCCTTTATAATGAGCGGCTTATGATAGATGGGCTTCGTTTTTCAGATATTTAATTGAAGCATGTGTTATCCCATAATTGCAAGAGACGGCGACGATTTCAGATAATGGATGTTGATTGTTTGATAAAAAGACAAATAAAATTTAATTTATTGCTCCGATTCGTGGATGTGTCGGTAAATTAATAATAGCGTCTTAATTCTTAAAAAAAGTTAATTATGTTCATTAACTATTACGATCGAATCAATTAACTAGTTTGCTAACTTAGCTCGTATTGTATAGTAATAAGATCTTGTACTTCTTTATCGCGTGAATACTGAATAGTTATGGAAAATACTGTGTGTTTTTTAGAAGGATCTACTCGTAACTCATTTCATATGTAAAAAGGGATGACTGACTGGTGTAATATAAATATATTTTATGCCTGATCATAGATTGTTATATATTTAAGTTTTAGTATGCTATCATGACGTACGTTAATTTATTCAAATAGAGTGGCAAATTAGAATCCAAACCGTGGAAACCATCGGTATTTATAAGAGAGGGCTAATCTAAAACAGTAGATTCAAAATAAATAAAAAAGTCATTAAACAAATAGAATCAAAGAAAGACAAATTCTTAAATATGAAAATAAATTCAATCGAATAGAAGGTCAAAAACATGATTTTCATCACCAAACAAATAGAGTCAGTTATCGGAGAAGCGGTAAGTTATCCTCCAATGAGATTTGAGAACTTGTTTTGGGAGGATGCTTGTGGCAACAATGACGATGACTCCAGTTCTTCTGAACTGTGACAAAAATGGGATGGTCCGTGCCTTGACGTGTGATTGCTCTTTTTCGTATGGATTTGTCTTGGTGTTTATTTCTTCTCTCCCTAGTCGTTTCTTTGCCGTATCGTGTTTTTTGTTATATATTTTGTCGTTGCTTTATTTTTCTTTCTTTTAGTTTATTTTTGGTCAATTTGTTACTTTTTGTTATATCTATATAATTTATGTCAAAAATTAAAATGATATAAAATTTAACATTTTACCAAAAAAAACTTGTTGTTTCCTCTCTCTTCCAATATTTATTTCCTCTAATATTGTCGTGTATTGATCACGTACGGTTCGAATCATTAATCAGAAAGTAACACATGATTATTCTTAATCAACCTATATTTAGTAAATTTATACGAAAAAAACAAACTAGCTAGTGACTAAACTAAACGATTAGATTATGATTATATTTCTTTATGGTGTGTACGTATATGTGAGTATGTTTGCATTTGAATTCAACGGCTGAAGAAAATTAAGCAAAATAGTATGGGGTACGTGTCCTGATTCTTAAACATGCGTCCGCCCCTGGTATTAACCAACGGATATTGATTTTTGTACTGTTAAATAACATTACTTTATATTCATCAATATATCCATTAAATTGATGTGACCCACGATCGAGACTCCGGTTCGCGTATGTGTCGGTTATATTAATAGTATAATACTACTATTTTTTTATTTTTTTTTGAACATTAATACTACTTTTAGACTATTTGTATTCTGCAAATTATTTTTTATTGGATGAGTTGTATTTAAATAGATAATAAATGCTGTTTTTATTATGAAAAAAATAAAAAATTAAATGAATCATTAATTTGTGTACAAAAACTTTAAACATCATTTATATTATAACAGGGGGAATACTATTTTTTGTTTGGGAACATTTATACTACTAATTTCTTGAATAGTCGTCTCTTAAAGAACGCGCGTTACTTATGTTCATCAACTATTCACGATCGAATCAGTTTCCTATTAATTCATATTAAAAAAATCTTTAACTTTTTTATTACGTAAATATTCCCTTCGTTTTACAAATAGTATCGTTTTGAGGTTTTGTTTTTGTTTTACAAAAAGTGTCGTTTTATGTTTTCAATACATAATTTTAAACAAAAATCTAGTTTTACACTTATTGTTTTAATGTATTAATTAGAGAGAGAAAAATTGTTTAGTGTATAAATAAGGGATAATATAAAAAATTTAATAATTTTTTTAATATGTGAAAAATCTGTCAAAATGGCATTATTTGTTAAACCGAATGAATAGTAGATATGACAAAAGTTCATCTACGTTTCCTTTTTTTTTTCTTCTAAATTTTCGACAGTATATTCAAGTTATTACAGTCCCACAAAGAAAAAACTTGAAACATCGTAAATTTTATTAAACAGTTTCATGTTCTTTCGGATGTTGGAGTTCAGATAGGGTTTTGGAAAGATTTACTCATAACTCATTTAAAAGTACAAAAATGGAACTGATTATTACACCATTTTCAGTGTATTATTCAATTTATTCCTTTAAATATGGTTGAATTTTACTCAAAATCATTTGTAAGATTATTTATTCTATTATTCTTTATTCTATTTTAGAATTAAACAAGGAGTAGATTTAAGAAAATTTTATTATAAAAAATAAAGTAGGATTGAAGATATTCTTATGACGTTTTTTAATTACGACGTTTTTTAATCAAAAATAAATAAATGATAAAGTAGGATTCAAACCGTGGAATCCCGTTACGTATATTAAAGATTATTATCCTAATCATTGAAGAAGAGTCCGTGGACGTCTTGGGAACTAACCTGTAACAGAGTCCATCACGATTATAATAATAATAACTGAAGATAGAAAATAAATAAAACCAAAGGAAGACAACTTATTACAAATCGTAAAAAATAGGAAAACAATATATTTTCCAGATCTCCACAAAGTTTAAATATAGTTTTATTTATCTACTATTTGAAAGTTTGAATCATATTTTTCCACGAAATTAAAGTTCCAAACATATTTACCTACGAAATCAAAGTTCTAAACCCAATTACAGACAAACCACGATTTATTTCGGATAGTATTTAAAAACCAAACTCAATTTTAACAAAATTAAAATCAATTTTAACCAGACTCGAACCAAAATAATACAGACCCGACCGGACCCGTTTTTGTTCTTCTTCTTCACCCGTAATCTTTTTTTTTTTTTTTAACATCAATCTTCTTCACCCGTAATCTTCCTCACCCATATTTCATTCTTCTTTTACTTGGGTCGATCTAAAGGAGACGAATTCCGATTTTAGTTTTGGATCTCATGGATTCGACTTCGTTTCTCGATTTCGTTTCAGGATCTCTGCGGCGGAAACTCGTGCGGCGCTGTGTTAAGCGGTGGTTTGTGGCGGTGGAAGAGACGGGAGGGAAAAGAAGGGAGATTGAGCTTGTGGTGGGTGGAGAAGATGACGCGGAGGAGGAGTCGCTGGAGACGTGTTCGAGGGGCTCGATTTGAGCGAGATAGAGATGACGACGGAGAAGAAAGAAAGAGAAGAAGTTGAGAGGCGGTGGTTATCCGCCGGGGATCGGAGTGAGGAATTCGTTGTTGATGCTTGGAGGTGTTAATTTATTGGGGATCGGACCGGTTTGATTTTTTTTTTTTTTTTTGGTTGCCCCACGCGTAGTTATAAATTGAGTACTCGATTTGCAGAGTGCTTTGAATAAAGATTTTTAGATTTTGGGTCTTGTCTTTGTCTCCATCAACGAGCCTATTCATGTATCTCATATAACGTAAGAATGCTGAAGTTTCTGTAGTTACTTATGTTCATACACGTCTCTGTTTCGCAAAAAAAAACAAAAAATAAAACTAAAGATTACTGGTGAAGATGAAGAACAAAAACGGGTCGGATCGGGTCGGGTCTATATTATTTTGGGTCGGGTCGGGTCTGTACTATTTTGGGTCGGGCCGGGTTAAAATTGATTTTAATTTTGTTAAAATCCGGGTTGGTCGGTTTTTGTTTGGTTTTTAAACACTAACCGAAACAAAATCGTGGTTTGTGTGTAATTGGGTTTAAAACTTTGATTTCGTGGGTAAATAGGTTTGGAATTTTGATTTCGTAGAAAAATATTATTCGAACTTTCAAATGGTGGGAAATAGAACTAGACTCAATCTCTATGGAAATCTGTTATTATACGAAACTTCTTGGAGGGAAATATATCGTTTTCTCAATACAATAAATTCAATCGAATAAAAGGTCAAAGAATCAAGAATGGCAACCTACACACCTGGCTTGCATCACTTACATTTGCTTCGGTGTTTCCTCTCTCTTTTCGACTATTTATTTCCTCTATTTTGGAAGTACGATCGTACGAAGCATTAACACACTACTATAAGTTCGTTCTTCAGCTAATGAATCTCCTACCCTACGTTTCCTAGTTGTTCCCAAACGAACGACAAACAAACTTAACGTCTGGAAAATGTGAAATTCGGCCCGAACAATAGCCATGCATGCGAGTTTTTAATATGGTATGGTAAATCCTGTCGTGAGTACAATTGCTTTTTAGAGTTCATAACTTCAAATTTAAAGTTTCATCTTTTCTTTTGCATTTTGGTCCTTACAATTTGATATCTCATAAATACTTTTATTAATTTAGTTGTTTATCATTTAATCTTAAAATTTTGTGTCTCATAAACTAATACTACATAATTTTAACAATTCTTAACTCGTAATGTAAATATATACAAAAATAAAAAAACTCATTTATCAATTAAAAATGCATTAATTAATCCTATATGTGAGTATTACAAAAATATATTTATTGAGTAATTCAGTATTTTAGTTGTAATTTATTATTTATTTATTTTGTATATATAATTTACATTATAATATAACGCTTTATTAATTAAACACTGCTTGTGAAACCTTTTTAATGTATGTTTTATAGTTATTTATAAAAGTATAATCATTCTAACTAATTATGATCACTAGCGAGGACTATAATGCAAAATGCAAATATTTTTGAAGTTGAATTTAAAATATCACCATTGGAGAAAAATACCCCAAACTTTTAAATTTGAAATTTAGCAAAATTTAAACATAAAATATCTCTTAGAGATGCTCTTAATTAGCGGATAAATATCGTTCGCCACTTATTCCCAAACAAACAATACATTTAAAAAAAAAAAAATCAACTGGAAAATGCGAAACCCGGTCCAAACAATAACTATATTTGTTTTTCAGTCAAATCGTGAAGACGAGCTGATTGTACTAGCACACATGAAAATAACTTAAACTTTAGACCTTTCAGTTGAGACGTCTGGCAATTAAATATATTTCATCTAGTTTGCGCAATCTATCTAAATAAAAGCAAATTAGAATATGCAAAATTATCATAACTCAGAGTGAAGTGAAGAAAAATGTTATCGAGAGTATTCCAGAGCGCTGAAAGGAGCATGTTATATCATATGCGGCTTAATCTTATGTCTGGCTTTTTGGTTTCTATAGGAGAGAGAAGAGAGAAAATATATTTTAGAGAGAAAATATCTTAATTAGTGTGTTTCTTTTAAACAGAAATCGCTTATATAAAATCATAAATTTAAATAAATAGTTTTGTTTTAGGTTTATGATTTATAAACAAAATAAAACTATAGTATCTATTTGGAACTTAAAAATAAACATCAAATCTAAATCGAATTGTACAGTAGAAGATGTTGGAATATTTCATTTAAACAAAAACTATTTTCTTGTCTAACCCCAAAAAAATACTGGAATTGATTTGTGTCATTTTCATATCTAACGAGGAAGCCATATTTCGATTATTCGATTATTCAAATTAACCGACACACACCTAAATCCCAAAATTTTCCCTATAAATAAACCACACACACACCATTCCTCTTCCTCAATCCCATCATCATCTCTAATGGCGTCTTCTCCGATCATCTTCTCGGCTCTTCTTCTCTTTGTCTTCTCACTCTCATCATCAACCTCACTTGCTCAACAATCTTTCCGACCAAAAGCCCTCCTCCTTCCAGTAACAAAAGACCAGTCTACCCTCCAATACACAACCGTCATCAACCAACGCACGCCTCTTGTCGCCGCCTCCGTCGTCTTCGATCTCGGTGGTCGAGGTCTCTGGGTCGACTGCGAAAAAGATTACGTCTCCACCACTTACCAACCCACTCGATGCAACTCCGCCGTGTGCTCACGCGCCGGCTCCAGAGGCTGCGGCCAATGCTTTTCTCCTCCGAGACCTGGCTGTAACAACAACACTTGCAGCACATTTCCAGATAACACCGTCACCGGAACCGTGACGTCCGGCGAATTTGCTGTAGACGTTGTGTCGATTCAGTCAACTAACGGCTCGAATCCGGGTCGGGTCGTTAAAATCCCCAATTTGATTTTCGATTGCGGATCAACGTTTCTGCTTAAAAGACTCGCTAGTGGAACCGTCGGCATGGCTGGAATGGGACGCCACAACATCGGATTGCCGTCGCAATTCGCCGCCGCGTTTAGCTTCAACCGGAAATTCGCGGTGTGTCTCACTTCGGGAAGAGGTGTCGCCTTCTTCGGTAACGGACCGTACGTTTTCCTCCCCGGAATCCAGATTTCCGGACTCACCACCACACCGTTGCTCATCAATCCGGTGAGCACTGCTTCTGCGTATGTAAATGGCGAGCGATCATCCGAGTATTTCATCGGCGTGACGGCGATAAGAATCGTCGAGAAAACTGTTCCGATCAACACAACGCTCTTGAAGATCGACGGAAGCACCGGATTCGGAGGAACCAAAATCAGCACGGTGAACCCTTACACGGTGATGGAGACATCGATCTTCAACGCATTCACATCGGCGTTCGTAAGAGAAGCCGCCGCGAGGAACATCACTCGAGTTTCGTCGGTGGCTCCGTTCGGCGCGTGTTTTAGCACCAAGAATGTCGGCGTCACGCGCGTGGGATACGCCGTGCCGGAGATCCAGCTTGTGCTTCAGAGCAACGACGCCGTTTGGAGGATCGTCGGAGCTAACTCGATGGTGACCGTCAGCGATGGCGTCATCTGTTTGGGGTTTGTTGACGGAGGAGTCCTTGACGGAGGAATCAACGCAAAAACCTCTGTGGTAATCGGAGGGTTACAGCTGGAGGATAATTTGATCGAATTCGATTTGGCGAGTAACAAATTAGGGTTTAGTTCCACGTTATTGGGCCGTCGCACTAATTGTGCCAACTTCAATTTCACTTCCACTGCCTGATTAAATTTATTTGATCATTTTCTCAAAAAATAAATCTTCCAGTGTCTATCATGACAGGTTTAATAAATTGCAGTTTTTATTAGTTGATTTGAATAATGATGTATTGATTGAATATGATATTGTTGGTTTTTCTTCTTCTATGATTATGTCAGTGTTTCATCAATTCAGGTACAACAAATTTGTTTACATGTTAATCAAAAAGTTCGATAAAAATCAAAACGGATTACATTTATGGATTAGGGTAAAAAGAATGGTATCGTTCTAAATTTCATGATTAAAGAAGTCTATTCAAATCTAATCATTCTTTTGGTATGAGATTGTTAATTTTGGATAAACCAAAACTTAACCAAAAAATTAGTTGAAAACCAAACTGAAATTACATCAGATTTTCGATTTCTAATTAAGCATTAATATTGCTTAAGACCAAAACGAAACTTGCTAAAATTCCAAACAAAAAAGAACTCTACGAGTTTAGAAAGACAAAAAGCCTAACCAGCCTATAAACAAAAGTAGCGGTGAAGTTTTTGAGCCTTCAAACACTGTATCGGTATGATGCGGTGATGTTTGTATTTTACTGATGGTGAAGTTCCTTGGGACTGGTCAATCGTTTAGTTGATATGATCTTTGAAAATATGGAACCATAGGAAAGAATTATCAGTAACAAAAATTTAGCTGGCATGCAGAACAAATACACTGTTGATAAAGTCAATGGGGGGCATTCCGAGAATCAAACTCGGGACCTCTCGCACCCAAAGCGAGAATCATACGACCAGACCAAATTGACCTGTTATCAGGGGCAGACCTAGAATTTTTTTACCGGATGCATAATATAACACGAATAAATATTATAAGAAGACAATTAAAAAAACAAAAAAAATGGTGTCACTTAAGGATTTGAACCGACGTTACCAGAGTCAAAAATAGGAAAAACAACCACATTTACCATTAATTATTTAGTTTCTTAAACCAAAACTACTTAATTAAAAAAAAAATAGAGTGTCATGTGACACCCCATCCCTCTAAGTACGTCCGCCACTGCCTGTTATTAATGTAATTTAGTTGAAGGAAATAGTCTTGAAGTTTGATTACGCATTGTCTTTTGTGTTTTTGCGCAACTCTTAATAAATTAAGGGCATTAGCCTTTTTACATATCCTTCAGCTCGTTGTTGGAGAATCAGGCAGCATATTGTGAGTGGTGTCTGATGTTGTAGTTAGAATATTTCAAGAAGAGCTTCGCTTAGTCCAAATTGTCAATCGTCTGATACCAATGTGGCAGTGATATTTGCAATTTCAACAGAAACTATGATCATGGAATGTAAATCTTCTAGTGTCTATCATGACAGGTTTAATAAATGGCAGTGATATTTGCTGTTAGTTAATCTTTGAATAAATCCAACAATTTCAAAATCAATAATAAAACATCTTTTTCTTCCTTTACAAAACTCTCAATTCCTATCTTAAAATTGGTATCAGAGCGCATTAATACACTTTGCTAAGTTCTATTCACTCTGAGATTATTATCCTTGAAATCTTTTGATTTTGAGTTGTGAAAGAACTAGAACTGTGTATTCTTGTTAGGAAACCGAGAATTTTTAAAAAGACCTTAAATCGAGATCGAGACCAAAGCACGAAGAGGTGATCATTGGCTGAAAAGGATTGAAGGCGTGACATGGAAGAAAGACAAGTGACGGTGGCCTCACGAAAAGAACCCGGACAATCTTCGGTTCAGTTTCCGATGTTGAATTCCACAAATTATACCGTATGGGCGATGCGCATGAAAGTAGCGCTGAAGGTTCATAAGGTGTGGGAAATCATCGAACCAGGAGGCACAGACACGGAGAAGAACGATGTTGCAACAGCCCTAATATTCCAATCGATACCCGAATCTTTGATTTTGCAACTTGGGGAGCAAGATGCGGCGAAGGGTATATGGGATGCGATTAAGACACGACACATGGGAGCTGATCGTGTTAGAGAGGCTCGTTTGCAAACGTTGAACACAGAGTTTGATAGAATTTTGATGAAAGACTCGGATAGCATCGATGACTTTGCGGGTAAGCTATCAGAACTATCATCAAGAAGTGCATCACTAGGTCAAACTATTGAGGAACCAAAGTTGGTGAAGAAATTTCTCAAAAGTTTACCAAGGCAAAAATATATACACATCATTGCATCTCTTGAACAAGTCCTTGACCTTAACACTACCGGGTTTGAGGACATTGTTGGTCGATTGAAAGCGTATGAAGAGCGTATCGGTGAGGACACGCAAGGAGAAGATCAAGGGAAGCTGATGTACGCAAACTCGGAATCACAAGGCTCGCGTGGAGGTTTTGGTGGATTTCGAGGGAGAGGAAGAGGTGGTCGCGGTCGTGGAAGAGGTCGAGGAAGAACCAATTCACAACATCAGCAAACCGGAGCTGTTACGGACCAAAACCAAACTCAAAAGAAGGATTACTCTAAACTGGTGTGTTATCGGTGTGATAAGAAGGGACATTTTGCCAAACATTGTCCCGAAAGAACTCAAAAACAACCTGAAGCAAATGTGGTGGAGACACAAGTGGCGGATGGTGCATTATATATGCATGAGATTGTTTTGTTAAATGAGGAGAAGGTGATACCGAGTAAGCTTGAAATCTTGACCGGAGATGATAGCGTCTGGTACTTGGACAACGGCGCAAGTAATCACATGACCGGGAACAAGTCATTTTTCATGGAACTGAATGAAAGAATCTTAGGAAAGGTGAGATTTGGTGACGGCTCATGTGTGGAGATAGCCGGAAGAGGTACAATTATGTTTGTTTGTAGGTCCGGAGAACAACGGTCGTTGAAGGACATTTATTATATACCGGATCTCAAACACAACATACTAAGTCTTGGACAAGCTACTGAGAACGGTTGTGAAGTGCGCATGAAGGAGGATTACCTAACACTTTTTGATCCATGTGGAAGAGTTCTAGTTCATGTAACAAGAACTCCTAATCGGCTTTACAAGGCGAGCATGAAGATTGGGACAACTTTGTGCTTAAAAATCAAGGAGGATGAAAATTGGAGATGGCATCAACGACTCGGTCACGTGAATTTTAGGTCACTGAAATTGATGGGAGACAAGAACATGGTGATAGGCATGCCGAAAATTGAAGTAGAAACTGACGCATGTACGTCTTGCTTGGCGGGTAAGCAAACTCATTCATTGTTTCCTACCAAGACAAGTTTTCGTGCTACACAAGCTCTTGAGCTTATACATGGAGACTTGTGTGGCCCTATATCACCATCGACACCCTCAAGAAATAGATATGTGTTCGTCTTGATTGATGATCATTCGAGATACATGTGGAGTATACTCATGAAGGAAAAGGGCGAAGCATTCGAGAGGTTTAAGCGTTTTAAAGCTATGGTGGAGACTCAAGTCAGCAAGAAAATTAAGACGTTTAGAACTGATCGAGGAGGAGAATTTACATCGACCGAGTTCAACATGTTCTGCGAAGAGAACGGCATCACACGTCATTTAACCGCACCTTATACACCACAACAAAATGGAGTCGTTGAAAGGCGTAATAGGACGTTGATGGAGATGACCAGAAGTATGTTGAAGGGTATGAGACTTCCAAATTACTTATGGGGAGAGGCAGTACGACATTCGACATATCTCATTAATCGTGTTCCCACAAAGGCTTTGGAAGATCAAACACCTTACGAGTGCCTGTTCGGCAAGAAACCAAATATAGAACACTTGCGAGTTTTTGGTTGCCTGGCTCACGTAAAGATTGAAGGAACTCATCTTAAGAAGCTTGACGAGAGGTCAAGACCACTGGTGAATCTTGGAACGGAACCTAGTTCGAAGGCATATAGGCTATATGATCCAAGTGGAAGGAAAGTGGTGGTGAGTCGAGATGTGATCTTTATTGAGAACAAGGGTTGGAACTGGAGTGAACATGAGGAACGTCAAGATTCTGGTACGTTTAATATAGCTGGTGTTGATGAGGACACCACTAATAAGAACGTCCACGAAACAGAAGAAAATGTGGGAACAGAAGAAAACCCGTTGGAAACAGAAAACACAGAAACTGGTCCTCAACAAGAATGAAGGAAATCCTCAAGACAAGTCTCTAGACCCAAGTATCTTGATGATTATGTCTTAATGGGAGAATGTGTTCGGTTATTGTTGACAGTGAATGGTGAACCGGAGCTTTATGAAGAAGCCGAAGGTACTAAAGAGTGGATTGAAGCAATGGAGGCCGAAATTGACTCTATCAACAAGAACCAATGCTGGAAATTAGTAGATAAACCAACAGAAGTCAAGCCAATTGGACTGAAGTGGGTTTATAAACTGAAAAAGAATGCGGATGGAACCATAAACAAGCACAAGGCAAGACTGGTGGCTAAAGGCTATGTTCAAAAGGCGGGGATCGATTTTGATGAAGTGTTTGCTCCCGTAGCACGCATCGAAACTATCAGATTGCTCATTGCTCTAGCTACGACGAGAGGATGGGAAATACATCATTTGGACGTGAAAACCGCATTCTTGCATGGTGAGTTGAAGGAAGTCGTGTATGTTACTCAACCCGAAGGTTTTTGTAAAGAAGGAGAAGAGACAAAAGTCTATCGATTGTTCAAGTCTTTATACGGTTTGCGACAAGCTCCTAGAGCTTGGAACAACAAGCTCGATCAAGTTCTCAAAGGGTTGAAGTTTCAGAGATGCACAAAAGAACAAGCCGTGTACCGCAAGGAAGAGGAGAATCACCAACTAATTATAGCGGTATACGTAGACGATTTGTTCGTGACTGGTTCTTCTCTTGAGGTTATTCATAATTTTAAAAGGGATATGTCAACAACGTTCGAGATGACAGATTTGGGAAAGCTTACGTACTACCTTGGAATTGAGGTTGAACAAAATGAAGAAGGAATGACTATTAAACAAGAGAGTTATGCCAAAAAGATTTTGTTTGATACAGGTATGGAGACTTGTAATCCAACTCATATTCCAATGGATGCTAACTTGAAGCTAACCAAAGCTGTTGAAGAACCAGAGATAGATGCCACAAGATATCGTAGAACAATTGGGTGTTTGAGATACTTGCTTCACACACGGCCGGATTTAGCATACTCAGTGGGAGTACTAAGTCGCTACATGCATAATCTGAGGGAATCGCATGGGCAAGCTATTAAGCAAGTATTACGATATGTCAAAGGCACCACTAGTCTTGGAGTGAAGTTCAAGCTTGGAAAGGAAGACATAATTGTAGGCTATAGCGACAGTAGCCACAATATAGATCTTGACGATGGAAAGAGCACAGGAGGTCACATCTTCTACTATGGTTCAGCGCCAATCACATGGAATTCACAGAAGCTACCAACAGTAGCTTTATCATCCTGCGAGGCTGAGTTTATGGCGGCAACAACGGCGGCGTGTCAAGCAATTTGGCTTCAAGAACTTCTCGGAGAAGTGTTAGGCGTGGAAAGCAAGAAAGTGATAATACGTGTGGACAACAAATCAACGATTGCACTTACAAAAAATCCGGTGTTTCATGGGAGAAGTAAACACATACTTGCAAAGTACCACTTCATCCGAGAATGCATTGAGAATGGGCAAGTTGAAGTAGAACATGTCCCTGGCAACAAGCAGAAAGCAGACATATTGACTAAAGCTCTAGCAAGGATCAAGTTTAAAGACATGAGAAGCTTGATTGGTGTGGAAGACATCGACCCAGAATCAAAGATTAAGCGGGAGAATGTTAGTTAATCTTTGAATAAATCCAACAATTTCAAGATCAATAATAAAACATCTTTTTCTTCCTTTACAAAACTCTCAATTCCTATCTTAAATTTGCAACCAATGTGGCAGTTCCTAGGGAACTTGAAGAACCTAAGAGACTCACATGCAGCACTTTCGATTGGATCATCGGGAACAGTCGCTGGAGAACCAGAATTGTATCCGAGTGTGAAGCCGCATTAACTGTTCTCAATCGAGACCTTGGAATCCTCTTGGCTTCTATTGCTCGTGAGCAAGGGGAGCGTCTATAATTGTCACGAATGATTGCTTGAAAAATAGGTTCTGTTATTACATCAGTCAATCCTACTCGATGAAAGTGAGTATTGATTGTTAGAAATCATTTTAGGCGTATGTTTTGATGTCAATAATTTTTAACTCTTTTTCTTGTGTGTTGCCAAGTTTTTCAATCAAATCCAATCTAAAGGTTTTTTTTTTTCATCGTTTCTACGTACAAAATTGTGGAATAGTATAAGCTACAAAATTGTAAGTTTATGCAGAATTGCCATTTTATTTCACATGTTAAACGTAAACACAATTGGCGTTTGAAACAATCGAAGTCTTATACAGCTCCAAACGTGATAGAGCAGATATGCTATCGATCTCAAGGTCAAGAGCTTAGCTTTGGGTAAAGGTCAGAGAACAAAGTTTCCATTGAGAAGGAGAGCAGTTTGAAGAAACTCTTTGTTTGATTCTATCAAAAGCTGCCGCGAACACCATCTAGGCTTTCCCCGAGCGATGACCTGCAAAACAGATCAATAGGTACAGATGATTCATGTGGATTGAATGAGCAATAAGAAAACCTTACATATCGCTAATCACTCGTATTGTCTTCAACTAACTGAGATTAAAACGATTTTCAAGTTCCGGAAAATGGAAGAACCAAAGAGAGAATTGTCGTTTTAAACTTACTTGTACACAGGGCCGTGCCTATACACAAGTGAAAGAAACATTCGCCTACGGGTCCACTTTAAAAAAAAAAAATGAAAGGCCCAATTCTTTAGTTAAGTTAATTAGTTGTTAGTAATAGGAAAACGTTTGTTTATATAAAATTAGTAACTAATTAAAAATTAATTTAACAATACAATAAAATATTAGGACAACACACATAGCAACTTAAACAGTTAACAAATTAAGCTTTTATTCTCCTCTTCTTCGTCGAAGACTTCTGCAACTCACTTCTTCTTCTTTTCGCAACAACCACATAATCAATTGGTACTTGCTAATTGCTAAGTATCTTTTTCATCATAATTTTGTTTCATATAATATTAGATTTAGTTTGATTGGTGATTTATATTAAATTACAAACGAAAACTCAAATAATTGGCAAATTTATCAACTTTAAGGAAGTATGATTTGGAATTTTAGATTGGAATAGGTTTAAATTTTAGATATGTATTGTATTTTTGTGAATATGGAGACAATCAATTGTTGTTATGATGAATGAACACGTGTTTCTTTAGACTCTTAGTGCACATGCTCTTTTTACCAAAGTCATATAAAACGTGAATTATTTCTTAATATATAATACACTTGTGTAATTAAGTATGTTTTTTTAATGAAAGATTGTTGTAACTCTTTATGAATTGGATGGGTTTATATGAATTTGAGACGATGATGGTTAATTGGAGCTTTTTTTAACCTCGTTTACGGGCTACGTATCTCTAGGCACGGCTCTGCTTGTACATACAATATTTGTATTCTTGGCTCCTAATCAAATCTTTTTCGCATTCTTCAAGCTGTTTAACAAAACAAGACAATTCATAAAAAGGAGATAAAATTTACAGAAAACTCATCATCGTCGTTTTACAAGCCTCACCGGATCGCTCTCATAAATGAGTTCATAGCAAGAATGATTATGCAACTCTCTATATATACAGCAAACTACCTGAATGCTGAAAATCAATGTCTCAAAAAAGCCTTCCTCTAAGCAATTGAGCCCTCAGCTTCTTTTTGGGGTCTTTTTTTTTTTTTTTTTACTTTTTCATTATTTCTTGGGTTATTTCCTTTATTTGTTTTATATGTTTTTTACTGACGAAATAACGGAATCAAAATATTAAATGACAAAAAAAGAAGAAGAGAGAATACTACTAATCGAAAAAGGAATAGGAATCAGAATATGGAAATCATTTAAAAAATGGAAATAGAATTGTCTATATAATAGACAACATCTTCGTATAATAGGCCTTTTCAGAATGGTCTTTTCAGAATGGTCTTTTTCCACCTTAAACCAATCCAACAAATTAACGAAAAAGAAAATGGAAACAGCCAATATCAGAAAAAAGGAAAAATGTAACAGAGGGAAAACAAGAAATTCAATTCAGCCCCGGTCCAACATGGTGGTCCGAGGCACGATAAAAAATGTGTCCCTTTATAAATTACAATTTTTGCAGTTAAAAAAAAAATTTCTTTGCATTTTTGAAAAAAATACAGCAAATAAAAAAAAATAACAAAACATTATTTCTAAAAAATAATATTCTTTGCATTTTTTCCTAAATCGTTCAATTTTTTTTCAGTGGTCTTTAGATAAATAATTATATGACACAAACCAATTATTTTTTTTTAGTTACAAAATAATATTTTAAATAAAAACATGGAGTTTATAAACTATTAACCTAAAACTAAATATGTGATCCATAAAAACCTAAAAAATGTGGTGGTCCTAGGCCATCGCCTAGCTCGCATGCCCTACGGATCGGGTCTGATTCAATTTAGGCGCTTTCGTCTATATATTATACGAAGATGTTGTTATTGACTGTTGTAACCGCGAAGAATTTGAAAGCAAGAAAACTCGATTGATCAATGGGTATTAAAGGTCTCCTTTCTTTGTTCGAAGAGATGATGGATAAAGAGTACGACATGGTCGACCTCAAGAATCGTACCGTCGCTATCGACGCGTACATGTGGCTGTATAAAGGAGCTATTAAACACATCCGAGAATACATCACTAAACCTACCTCATCCGACTCAGAACATATTGAATATGTCGTCAGACAAGTCGAAAAACTCCTCGAAAAAAAAGTTAAACTAATACTCGTTTTTGATGGAGGTCGTTTAGGGGATAAAAAAGAAACAAATGACAATCGTGTTAAGGAAAAAAGAAAATTTCTCAACAGGCCAAAGAAAAAGATGTATCAGCGTACAAATTAGAACAAGAAGGTGGGAAAGATGGAGATGTACAAGAACTTAGAAAAAAGGCTAATAACTACTACAAAAATGCTGTACGCATTACGCCTTCTGTTGCAAATGTGTTTATACAGGCTCTGAAGAAGAAGAAGCATAAGCATGTTAAGATTCTTGTTGCTTCTTACGAAGCCGATGCACAACTTGCATACTTGGCTATTTATAAAGATGTTTATGTTGTTCTCACTGCTGATTCTGACCTCATACCATTGGGATGTCCAAGAATTATTTTTTCCAAGGATGGTGAAACTCTTATGTTCGAAGCCAATAAGATACAATCTTTTGTGAGTAAGGATTATGATTTTTCTAAATTCAAAGACGATATGTTGCTGGAGATGTGCATCTTTAGTGCAAGTTGTGAGTATTTGAAAGCGTTGCCATCTACTGGACTCAAAGTAGCTCATGATCTTATTGCAAAACATGAACATTATAACCACGCAATTTGGGCAGAGGATAGCAGAAGCAGAATCAAAGGTTCCGGTTTAAAAATACCTGATGGTTATGAGCTGGCTTTCAAAAAGGCTTTAGTGGCCTTCAAGCATCAGTTTGTCAATGATCTAGAAACTAAAGAGCTTAGATACTTGCATGAGACTGCTGAGGACCTTAGCGCCTATCCAAATTCTACAGGAACAAGATTGTCAAAAGATATTGGTGAGGGCATAGCAGTAGGCAATCTGGATCCAGTTACCCGCAAAGAATTTACACACTCGGAAGTGACGGTTGAAGAAAAGATGAGAGCAATAGAAGAAACCACTTAAGACTAAAGTTGTGATAACTTGAGTTTCTAAGTTATAGTTCGGATTATTATCTATTTGTCTTTGTTAACCAATAAATAAAAGGGAGATATCATCATCCATAAAATTAATATACCCACTTACACGACTTTTTTTGTTTTTTGCATACATCGATTGCATTTGTAGCCTTTTTCAAGTAAAAATTGCTAAACAAATATTACGTCACCTATAAAGACTCAAGCAACATTAAGACTTAAGAGCTTCGAGCTGTTTCCTGAGATCTTCAAGTTCATCTTCATCCTCTGCTTTTCTAGACCCTATAGCTATTGCTTTCACATACTCGTCTGCAACTGGAAGCCCCCGACTAAGACCTTCGAGCAATGTGTCTAGGACAAAATGACTTGTTCGTCAAGCAAATCTTGAATCATAATGTTTTACACAGATTTAAACATGTGATCGTAGCTGCAGAGCCCAAGCGAATTTTTGCTTAAGTAAAAAATCGTTGTCATTCATAAACATAAGCAAATTAACAACAAAAAGGTTTGACATTTTAGGAATATGCAGCAAGGAAAGCGAAATTTCTCATCAAGATAATGATAAGAACAAGGTACACAAACCCTAATTCTTATCCCAAGAACAGAGCACACACGCCCTAATTCTTCCTTACACTTCTATGATCACGCAGGATACTTTTTCTCTCCACAACTCTCCTACTATTTATAGACTCTTAAGCTAAGTTGGTTACCACTCTTAACGGCTTCACTCTTCTGTTTCAGCAAATCAAGCGTGTGCCAGCTCATTACTCTTTCCTCACTCGCTCTAGATATAACCGTATTGTAAGGTGGTATAAAATTACCATAGTAGTTGGCAGAGATGCAGCACAGACGCCTTCCCGCTTAAGTGTCCGTTCATCAATTCCAGATGCCACGACCTACCACAGAAATAATAAAGAAATTGTTTAGAGGAAATGCAAATGTAGTATTAACAATAGTACAATACCCTCTGATCACAGAATCCTTAAAAAAACAAATATTCTACTGATACATTCCTCAAGCATTAAGGAAAAAAAAAAACATTCCTCAAGCATTAAAGTCAATTTTAATGAAATTTGTTTCAATTTTGCACCCAAAAAATTGTATGATTTGACAAATACAACTAAAACTATTTGTATATCTAAGATATTTCAGTTATTTCGGGTACGCGGAGCCTAATTTAGTTAAATATATAAAAAGAACTATATTTGTTTTTTTAAAAGCTTCCAATCTAACAAAAGAATTTATAGTTTGTACTTTGTTGCATAAATTATCATTTGAACGATCAACTTTTCTCATAATTATCAATTCATATGAAGTGAAATAAACAGATTCTTTCTGTTCACTAAGTGTTATGTTCTCTCTATTCCTTGTTCTCCATTTCGCATCATTTTCTACATAGTATCAAAGCGATAGATCTTTTATTCTCGTTTCTGCTCTTCAAATTTCATTTTTTCTCTCTTATTCTCCAAATTTGGATATGGAAAACTTAAAACAAATTACCCTTCATGTTATTTTCAAAGAAGATAACTATTTACTTTGGTCCGGAACCACCACAACTCCTATATGCATTTGTGGTCTATGGAACCACATCAATGGCATCCAAAAGGAGTCTACTGAAAACCAAGGCAATTGATGACAAAAGTGTGGCGGATGATGTTCTCTCCAAAGGATCTGAATCGTCCAGTCTCAAAACCACTAGCTATGAAGATTATAAATGATTTCAGGAAGATCAGATGGTCCTCTCCATTCTTCAAAGCTCTTTGGAGCATTCAATCCTTGCTGCCTATTTGTAATCCGACATAACAAAGAAATTGTGTGACACAAAATAAAAACATAGACTCATAGAGTCGAACTTTTGACCCATTCAAAAAATATCCACATCCTAAACCATCTGCAACTATTTCATCTTTTCACAAATTGGCCCCTAACAAATTTTTAAACTTAGCGGATCTGAAGCACATGCTTCATTAGGGATGTCAATCGGGCTGGCCGGTCCGGCCCGGCCCGGTCCGGCCCGGCCCGGTCCGAAACCCGTAAAGCCCGCATATATTTGAGCCCGGCCCGGCCTGACCTGAAAAAAAATCGGGCTTATATTCTAAAGCCCGGCCCGGCCCGGCCTGAAAAAAAATCGGGCTTATATTATAAAGCCCGGCCCGGCCCAGACATGGCTCTAGGGCTTTTCAGGTTTTTTTTTACAAACACAAAAATTCACAATTCTCAAATGAAAAATAATTAAAACAAAATATTTATCAAAATAAATCTAAATTAAAATGTATTATATTAAATCCAATTAAATTTAAAAGCAAAAGTTTGACAAAAAAACAAATAAAATTCAAATAAATTGTATTACCAGATAAAACATAAAATCAAAATATTTCAAATCTAAGTAGTAGAGTTTATATTAGAATCTCTTTCATCGTCTTCTAAATCCTCATCACCATCAAGCGCTACTAGATAAAAAAAAGTAAAATAATATTAAGTTTTGACATGTATAAATCATATAGAAATGTCATTGAGAGTTTATAGATAATGATTTTAAAAATATGAAGTAAATATGGATGAATGATAATGGTACATGGATCACGAAATGTAAACTCATCTAACCAAGTGCGTGTACAAATCAGTGCTTCAACATTTCTTGGTAAAAGACGATTTCTATATTTATCCAAAGACATGCGCACCAATACTAAATGTAGATTTCGAACCGGTAAAAATATGTCAAATTATTATTTTTAGAAAGATAATTTTTAAAATAAAATCTCTAAATACTTAAAATGTAAAGTTTTGGGTTTTTTGGGCTAGCCCGAAAAACACACTGGTCCGAATAGGTTTAGCCCGAAAAGCCCGATGTTTTTCGGGCTTATATTTTTAAGTCCGAACCCGCTGTTTTTCAGGGCCGGGCCGGGCCCTCGGGCTTTGGCCCTAATTGACACTTCATGCACTTCTACCCAGGTCCGGCTCGAGCAGTCCAATTTGGAGTATTTTAAACACTACTCTGGATATTCTCTCTCTTTTCAGATTGTTTCACTAGACTTTCGTGGGTAATATAGAGTAATTTTCGTGGGTATAGCGTCGTGGGTAGAGAATTACGTGGGTTTTCGTGTGTAAGGCTACCCACGAAAACCCACGAAATTATCCGTGGCAAAATACCCACGAACACCCACGAAATATTTCGTGGGTAGATATACCCACGACCACCCACGAAATATTTCGTGGGTAAAGATTTACCCACGAACACCCACGAAAATTTTCGTGGGTAGATATACCCACGACCACCCACCCACGAAATATTTCGTGGGTAAATCTTTACCCACGAATTGCCACGAAAATTTTCGTGGGTAAATCTTTACACCCACGAATTGCCACAAAAATTTTCGTGGGAAATTACCCACGATTTGCCACAAAACATTTCGTGGGTACCTTTATACCCACGAAATCCCACTGTAAATTGCGTGGGTAAGTGCAATTTTTTTTGTCAAAAATATAATTTTTTTTTAAATTTGTAATTAAAATTTTTAATTAAATTAAATACTA
>PKMM01002380.1:782394-807211 GCA_002933915.1 Eutrema heterophyllum
AAGAACCGCGCTAAATCTGAATCCTGACTAGTTAGTTTATCTACATTCATTGAATTCCTGAGAAATACCATGAGCCTATCTTCTTTCCAATTGACTTACAACTTGTTTAATTTACGCACTCGCATTTAATTACATTGTTTGGTTTAGCTTAATTCGAGTCTATATAATCTATTGTATGACTTTCTTGAGTTCTTGTGTTCGACCCCTACATATACTATAACAACTGCTTTAGTACTTATAGGGTATTAATTTGAGCATATCAAATTTGGGCCGGAGTAACCGATCTACGAACCGCTAATAGGACAGCCTATTATGCCGGACAGACTCTTCTTTCTTCTTCAGCTTCGGCAAGCTGGATGGCTAGTTCTCCATCGAGCCGAACTCGTTCGTCCCCTTTGACAACTTGCTTGTGTTTAAGATCGGCGGTTATCTCTTCGTTAAAACGAACTTGGTCGTCCTCCTTGGATATCTGCTCACCTTCGAACTGAACATGGGCATCCGTCTCACGACTTTCTCTGTCCACAAGATGTGGAACCTGGATAGCAGCTCGGGAACTACTAGGAACGGCAGGAGCGATGCGCGAGTTGCGCCTGACTAACTCTTGCCTAACCCCGCTCAAACCATCGTCGGACGAATTGTCTGGATCCGACGAGCTGACGAACAACTCGAGAGTGATGTTTGGATCTTTTGGAGAAGGAGTTCAGTCGTTAACAGAAGTCGAAGAAGATCTCAAACTCATCTCGATCAAAGAAAACAAATTGGAGCAATATGATGAAGAACAGCTTGAAGATGGAAGAATAGTTCGAAGATGGGTCGGAAGTTTGAAGATCTTCGAAGCATATCGGAGGAATCGCGGTGGCAACTAATCAGAGAACTTTAAAGCAAAAAATAAATCTAGAGAGAAGGGAGGGCGCTAGAGAGAGAAATAGAAAGTGTACCTTTTATAAGCGAGAAAGAAGTGAAGAATCGGAAGAGTCTGAGGATATTTATATAGTAAAGAGCAATTATGGCGACTCCTCGATTTCCGCAACGGTTAGAGAAACCAAATCGACACATCTTCCAAAAAGATTCGGTCTGCTCAAGAAAATCCGAACTCAAGATTTACAAAAATTAAGACTTTCAAAGAACAAGTATAGAAGTACCGATCTCAATTCCAACCGAGCTAAAGAATCATCCATGAACTTCGCCGAACTCAAAGCAATCCTTCGCCGAACTGGGGGGGCTAATTGTCATAGGTGAGTTTAGCACTCCCCGATTTAGCCCGGTTCGAACCGAAACCGGTTCGATCAATTCCGGTTTACGACGGTTCAAACCCAAAGCCCATAAACACAGAGTCGAACTGCAGGCCTAAGACGAGCCCATCTCATCACGGCGCCGACATCAAAGGTCCAAGGCCAACTCGTCGCGATAGAAACCAACCTCCGAGATTTGCTGAACATTTCCTTATCTCTGAGGGATTTCGGGAAACTTTCATTTTCCTGAAAGAACTAGGAAAAAGGAAGTTTTTCAATCCGAAACCGACTTCGAACCTTATAAATAAGGAGGTCATCACCTCATTATCATTCATTCACAATTACCCGAGAGATAGAAGATATTAAGAGCTCGCAACTATTGATCTTTATTTCTCTTGTTTCCCAAAGTCTTCTTCACCGATATCACCACTTTGTACTTTGCCGAGCTCAAATCAATAAAACGATATTCCGATTACAAGTTTATTGTTTTACCCCTTGTATGATTTTAAGAATCAACATCTACTGTGACAAAATTGGTGCCAATTACCTGGCAGCCAATCCCGTCTTCCACTCGCGTATGAAACACATTGGTTTTGACTATCATTTTGTCCGTGGCTATGTTCAAAATGGTGAGCTTCGTGTCTCCTACGTCACCTCGGCAGATCAGTTAGCAGATGCTCTCACCAAGCCTCTTGCTCGTGCTCGGTTCGAAAACTTATGTGTCAAGATCGGCCTCTCCTCCGGTAGTCCGTCTTGAGGGGGATAAGATATAGAAACAATTTGAATCTCTTCCTGTAATTATGCTATATTAACTTCTGTATTTTGTATTTCCTTTTCTTTACATTCATTCTCTGTGTATATAAACAGAACTCTCTCACTCAATAATAATCATCAATTCCATATACTCAAAAACGGTTGCATCTTCAAACACGGTTGCATCTTCAAAAGACATTGATAAATATGTGTCTGCTGATATTGCCAGATAGATTAATTGATCCAGAAGGTTATGAATTAATAGAGCAGCATATAATGCATGGATCATGTGGAGTTAATAAACTAAATAACTCTTGTATGGAAAATGGTGTTTGCACTAAGAAATATCCTCCACCATTTTGGCCTTTATCATGTATTGATGAAAATGGATACGTAATTTATAGGCGGAGAGATATAATTTCTAGCTATGTTATGAAAGGTGATATCATAATCAATATGTTGTTCCTCACAATCTAGAGTAATTACGGCGATTTCGAGCTCATTTAAACGTCGAATTTTGCAATAAATAAGTGCAATTAAAAATCTTTTCAAATATAATATAAAGGGAGTCGATAAAGCTACAATTGTGTTGTAAAACAATATCACTAGCAATACAAATAATTATGATTTAGCTAAGTACAATGTAAACAAGATTGAAAATTATCTCGATTGTCGATATGTATCTGCTTGTGATTTTTAATTTGAGATACATCATCAATATCCTCATGTCCAAAGATTAAGCATACATCTTCCTGGTCAGCAACTTGTTCTCCTTAATGATTCTTGTGATTTAGATAGGGTAGCTACTAATTACAAACTTCGACCAAGTATGTTTATGGCTTATTTATTTAGAGATGAACAAAACTGATCTGGATGCAAGGAAGTTATCATATGTTCAATTTCCGAGTGAATATGTTTGGAATAAATCAGAAAATACGTGGACGAAAAGAAAAATTGGTCGATCTATTGGTAGACTATACAATGTTCACCCTTCTTCAGGTGAATTATATTATCTTAGAATTTTTATTAACCATTTAAAAGGACCTACAAGTTTTTTTTTCAACACTTGCTTCATTAATTTAAGCTTCCAAATTACAAAGAGAGGGAATTGAGCATCCTCTAAGATTACTACAACACAAATTAAAAACAATAAAACATAGAACAGATAGTTCATCATATAAGATGGACAGAGGATTTGAGGCAAGACTCAAATGCGTCAATAGAGACTTCACGGCAAAGCCGGGTAGTTTAAAGTTAGTCACTTTCGGAAGTGACTTTGAAGACGAACTTCTACCTTCGATATTCGTAGAAACGAAATCGCAGACCGCTACGCAAGAAGACAAATCGGTAAAGACGTTCATAGTTTTTCCCGGCAATAAGCTTGGGAGGAAATTACCTCTCAAAGAGAAAGAAGTTGTTGTACTCGTCATCCCTAAAAATGGAGTAACCATGACTATCCCGACGAAAAGACCAAGGAAGCCATCGGAAGATTTGGGCCTGAGGGAGGCGGTTGGAGGAGATAGCTTTTGACGATGGTTGAACTGAAATGGTGTAGGAGCGGCGGAGACGGATGGAGGAGGCAGCTTTTGACTATGGCTGAACCGAAGTGGTGCGGGAACGGAATAAGCGGATGGAGGAGGCAGCTTTTGACGATTGTTGAACCGAAAAGGAGGAGGGTCGACAGTATATAACCGAAGAAATGCCAAACCGGTGAACCGCATTGCGGAGGAGAGCAGTCTCGACATCAGAGTTTTGGTCGGCGGAGCAAGAGTTGTAGACTTTCTAGGGTTTGAAAAAAGCGAGAAAACAAACGTGAATCCTACTTGATTGGGTTTGGAGCTTAGCTCCACGAGAAAGACATTGGCTCGGACAAGGGAGCCTAAATTTTCTTTGACCGGAGAAACGCTGGAAGGGAACGTCCTAAAAGTTGCAGCGGGATGACAGTAGCCGGCTGAAGAGCAGCCCAAATCTTCCAAACATAAAAGGTTTCTCTCGTCGTCGTAGAGGACGAGAGAGTACGAATGTAAGCGATGGATAGTTTGGGTCACCGGTACGATTCGAGGCGGGCCGACAGAATGCTTCGCCGGAGGACCGCTGGATAGATTTTTGGATGCAGTTGTTTGTCCTCGCAACTGCCTAAGAAGATTCGAAGGGAAACAGAGATCTACGATATGAGCCGAAAGCGACGGCGGATCCGGCGGATCTTGAGGCTCTAGAGGTTTTGGAGGGTTCGGCAAGAGGTTTTGGAAGGTTCGGCAGCGCCGGTGGGAGCAGAAGCCAATGGTGAGAAGGAATCGCGTACGGAGCTAATGGATCCGGCGTCGATGAGACTGAGGGGCATAAAGGTAGGAGTCGGCGTTATCTCATAAGCCATGGAGGAAAACGCAAGAGGTGGACGAGAGTTGATGCAGTCATCGAATCAGCATATCCTCATGAAGATGAAGTGATGTCAACACTCGTGGAGACTCAAGAAATTCACCATAATGCAAGCCTAATCAAGGAGATCGCTCCACCAGATCCTATTCTACTCGAGAAAGTATTTCAGCCCAAAACTGAAGTCTACAGCCCATGGATGATGTGGCCCACTTATGAATCATCATGGCATGTACTAGTGAATCTTTCATGGGCCCAAAACATTGGAGCTCCGAACCAGATTAACCTGAAACCACCCGATGCCATCAAATCAACTCGACGGTCTATTCTGGGTCTAAAGAGGAAAGAGAACCACCCAGCCAACTTGGATCATTAAACATGGATATCTCAGACTTTCCTAATGAAGAAGAAGCTCACAATGTGTCCCTTGTCGAAATACAAGAGGAAGCAAAGAAATAACTACATTAAACAAACTTTCCTTATTCGGTTTGGTCAATTTTCCATCATCTATCAAGGGTGATTGATTGCTGGTAATACTTGACCATCCTTTCATTCCAGAAGATGCACCTAGACGTTCTCAATGCTCTCAAGACTACAAACATCTTCAGTCAACAAGGATCACGCCTTTCATTAAAGCCTAAAGGCTAAATCGGTGGCAAAAAGAGCGTAATTTGATTTTCGCTGATTCATCTCTTGTATTTAATTTCTTTGACCATTAGATGCATGTACATGAGCCTATAGAAGCTCAGTTTAGTTTCATTTTGTAACTCACCTTTCAATCTAGAAATTGATACAAAGTATTTTCGTTTTCTTCCAAAGAGTGTCTTTGAAAATATTGTCTTGTTCTTTTGAATAAAAGTGTGCGATTCACTTCTATTCTTTAGAAGCCACGAATTAAGTTGTTTGTGTGATTCAAATAACTTGTTCGTTCACCGATTGAGAGAGTCAATCACCCACAGATTGAGAGAGTCAATCAAACCACCACCTTCCATCTCACCATCATCCCCACTTCCGCGTGCATAGCTTGTTGTCTTTGACAACCTTGTGATCAATAAGATTTGGTGGATTCCAATCTTATATCATTTATATCAAGAGTAGATCTCGCCGGCGACGAAGAACCACCGGCGGAAGACTGTAAACAGATCTCTAGGCTACGCACAAGGGAGAAGACGAGCTGCTAGACGGTGGTGCGGCGGAGGCGGAGACTCATCGCGGTTGAAAACCAGACGGCGACTGTGACCTCGGGCATCGGGCCTGGGAGAGATCTTCTAGGGCGAACTCTTCTCGGAAGCTCAAGATTTAGATTCGTTATCTTCAAAGGACCTACAAGTTACAAGGGTATTTTAACTGCTAGTAGAAAGACACACAAAACATTCAAAGAATCATGTGTTGCTTGGGATTACTTGAAGGAGATGAAGAATGTCATGAATCTATAATAGAAGTTGCATTGTGCTCGTCTCAACCCTAATGATATTGTATAGGTTAACTCGGTACCATCGGTTAGGATTTCTAAACCGTTTTAGGTATTTATGTTGTTGTAAAAAAAAAAGAGGCCGTGTTATGGTCAACCCCTCAACAATTACAAGAATTAGTTACAATGTTGTTAGTTCATTATGAGGTAACAGATCCACTAAAATTGTGGAATGCATGCTGGAAAGATTTAAGTGAAGATATAGCGTACCAACAAAAAAAACTTCTAAACTTCGAAGAGTACAATTTGACAGATGCAGATTTACAAACTTATACTCTTAATGAAATAGAATTGTTGCTATTGCACGATGATCGTCTACTCTTGGATTATCCTGATTTGCCAACACTTGATAAGAGTACAATTGCACGTTTATCGAATTCTTTTCTTAGAGAAGAACGTCAAGATTTTGAGATTCAGAGTTTAAATGAGAAGTTTGAGGAACAATTCTGCTTGCTAAATAAACAACAAAAGCAATTATACCTGTTTTAGATTCAGTGTATAACAATAGTGGAAAAAAAAAAAAAAAAAAAAAATTTGTTTATGGTTCTGGAGGTACTGGGAAAACATTTATATACAAGACAATAATCAACAAACTACGTTCCGAATAACTTATTGTAATTCCTGAAGCATTTTCTGGAATAGCAGCATTGCTACTTCCTGGTGGTAGAACAACTCATTCTCGAGATGATTCCATATGTGATATCAAAGCGGAACAATGTTGGCTGATTTATTGATATATACAAACAAGATTGATCATTTGGGATGAAGCACCAATGACACATAAGCATGCTTTTAAAGCTCTTGATAGATCATTAAGAGATATTATGTCCAAATGTGATGATCAATCACATTTAAAACATTTTGGAGGCAAAACTATTTTATTAGGTGGTGATTTCGACAAACTTTATCAGTTATTGCCCAATGATCTAGACAAGATAGCATACTTGCTTCAATAAATCGTTTTTATTTATGGAGTTCTTTTCATCTGTTTATGCTTTCATAAAATATGCGAGTCAGACAATCATAAGTTGATTTTAGCCAGAAGAGTAGCTTGAACCTGAAGTGTCTCCTCGTCATCAACAACAGGCTGAGTTGGCATGAGTGCCACTTCCGGGTTTTTAGCCACCAGAGTAGCCTGAACCTGAAGTTGCTCCTCGTCATCAACAACTGGTGGAGAGACAGGTTGAGTTGGCTAAGGTTTAGTTGGCTCGGTCCTCGTGGGTCGCTTAGCAGTTGGGCAGTCTTTGGAAATGTGACACATGCCATCACACCGACGACAGATTATTAGGCTCTTGCACTCTCGAGCCATATGTCCGTCATTGCAGTTACAGCAGAGAGCCTAGGAGCAGAGGGCCTTCCATACTCATAAGGCTGCATAGGAGGCTGCCTCGGAGCAGAGGGACTTCCATACTCATAAAAACGCAAAATTTGATAGTTTATTGCCAAAAAAAATTTATATAACATTAAATTTTTTAAAAAATCACTTGTAAAATGCAAAAAAATATTTTAGTATTCTAAAAATTAAAAAAATCACTTGTAAAATGCCAAAAAAATATTCTAATATTCTAAAATTAAAAAAAAATCACTTGTACAATGCTAAAAAGATTATAACATTCTAAAACAAATTAAAATCACTTGTAAAGTGCTAAAAATTATTCTAAAACGTTCTAAAAAATTATTACAAATTCACAAAAAAATTATAGAAAAATATATTTAACAAATTTACATTTTTACAGTTTTAATTGTCCAAAAAACGTGACTATATTATAAAAAAAAATCATTATTCTACAAAATGTTCATATTATAAATTTTATATCAAAAACAATTATAACAAAATTATATAAATTTCAAAAACTAATTTCTATTCACAAAATATGAAAACACATAATTATTCTACCTAAATCTATTAAACTAAAATTTAGTAAATATCATAAACAAAAAATTTCAACATATTCCAAATACTAAACAATCTAACTAACTAATCTAACAATCAAATCTATAGACAACCTAACAATCTAACAAAATTCCATCCACTAACAATCTAAATCGAAATCTAAACCAAGAGAAAAAAAAAACTTAGATGGTTAAGAGAAGAGAAGTGAGGAAAAGAGGGAGAGGCAGGAAGAGGAAAGAATAGGAAGGGCGGCGGAGAGCAAGGACGGCGGCGCGCAACGGCGGCGGAGGGGTCGGTGTCATCGATTTTTGGAGAAGAGGATCGAAGAAGAGAAATGAGGAGAAGAAGAAGAAGAAGATCTGATATTTAATTAGACATTCCCGACAGGCATATCCGTCCGGAATGAAAATTAAATAACTGCCCAAATTTCACAAAATTTCTGAATTTCTCGGGTTTTGTCAGATCTGTCGGAAATCGGTCGGAAGTTACTAAATTTTTCGACATTTTGAAGACTAAAACCGAAAAATGCTAAGTATAAACCTCGAAAAAATTAGTAATAGTCGGAAATCCGTCGAAAATTCCCAACCGATTTCCGACCATTTAGTGTATAGGGTTTCAAAATCAAAATTTTATGAAAATTTTGGGTTTAGGGGTCGTTAACACATCTTCTATTTAACGAATAACTTAATAGATCAACATAAACCAAAGTATATCGTGTTTTTGGGTCATTAACGCCTCTTGACTCGAAAACGAGATTAAGCTTTCATAAAGAAACATAGAACTTATACAAACATTTTTCGGTTTGTTATAGGGTTTTGATTAAAAGATCAAAAAGAGAGATTTTAAAAATAGATCAACATTCAACTATTTCAAAACATCTTATCTAACCCTAACACACATAAACATTTATATGAAGATTTTTCGAAAAATGCTAAGTGTCAAATATCATTCGGGATTTCCGACCATATATGAAAATTTTCCGAAAAATGCTAAGTGTAAAATGCTTAGTGTAAAAATATCATTTATAAATCTCATCGAAAATTGGTCGGGATTTCCGACCATATATGAAGATTTTCCAAAAAATGCTGTGTAAAATGCTAAGTGTAAAAATATCACTTATAAATCCCGTCGGAAATTGGTCGGGATTTCCGATCAATTTCCGACCGTATATGAAGATTTTCCGAAAAATGCTAAGTGTAAAATGCTAAGTGTAAAAATATCATTTATAAATCCTGTCAGAAATTGGTCGGGATTTCCGACCACTTTCCGACCATATAGGGTTTAGGTATGCAATACTAAATTTAAAAACGGGTTTAAGAAACATCTACTAATCTTATTTCCTAACAACTAACTTAATAGGTAAACATAAAATGGATCATATGACGATTTATATGAATCGATTTGAGAACGAGAGTAACCTTTCATAACGATACATATAACTTATACTCACACTTATCGGTTTCTTGTCGGGTTTTGATTAAAAGCTCAAAAAGAGTGATTATTAAGATATTTTAACATTGAATTCTTTCAATATATCATATCTAACCCTAGCAATCATAAACGTAATCAAATTTTTACCATTTGAGGTTTTGAAACCATAAATGGTTGGGAATTCCCGACCGATTAATTACCGACGGGGTGAGAACACATGTTTTAAATGTATAGCAACACGTTTATTTTCTGTTTGTAAAAAATATTAAATCGGAATTCCTGACCGATTTCCAACAATATTAAATCGGTCTCTATATCGTCAAAAATCGATCGGGAATTTCGACTGATTTCCGACGACTAAAAAATGGTCGGGAATTTCTGACCAATTCAAGACGAGATTTTTTTTATCGGTATTTCATCGGAAATCGGTCGGGAATTTCCGACCGATTTTTTCCCGCCGGGAATCGGTATGTTTTCTTGTAGTGGAGGGCCTTCCATACTCATAAAACTGCCTAGGATCAGAGGCCCTTCCATACTCATAAGGCTGCCTAGAATCAAAAAACTCGTTCGGATCATCGTCATACGACCAATTGTGGGTACGACCATCACTGTGACAGGCAACTCATTTTCCTGAGAGTCACAAGAAAAGAGAAAAAGAAAAAAAAACAGATTGATGGTCAAGCAGAAGATGTTATTTTATCCCTCTTAAGAACATCAATTGCAACACTTACTCAACCAAATAAACAATCACAAGAAAGAAGAAACATCAATCAAAACCTAGAAGAAAAAAAACTGATCAATTAAGAATCAAATCTCAAACGGATGAATCATTCACTAGAAAGCGATAGTAAACCAGAAACTTTCAGAACATGCAATCTTGTTGGATATCAGGCATTAAGTTAAGTGTAACATCATTTTTTTTTTTAAATTAGCATCGCTTTTAAAGCGATGTTAGCATTATAGTCATTTAAAAAAATGATGCTAAATCCAATGAAGCTAAATTTATTTCGTATCGCTTTTATAAACGACGTAATAATTAAATTTTAGCATCATTTTGTTGTTGTTAGTATTATTTGTATTAAACGTTTCTATTATTAATTCTAACATCGCTTTGAAAATGATGTTAAATATATTGTTTGCATCATAAATTTGAAAGGATGCTAAACTTATTACTCCTTCACAAAGAGTATTATTTAAACACCTTACTCCATTGGTATGTACCAGTAGGGAATGTGTCATGAAGCTCAATTTGATTTCTTTAATAAGAAGAGTGATTCAATACAAAAACTCAAGTCAAAATAGATGATACTGCAAAATCCAAATCTAATCGTCTTGCGTTACACATCTTTTGGAAAGTATAACCAATACTCATTCAACTTTGGTTACCAATACAAATAAACCTTCCATATATTAAACATTAAACAAAGCGTTATATAGATTTAGTGATTTACACAACATTTGGCTTTCTCCAAATCCCTCTTAGATACACCCTTTTCTCACTTTCTTTTTTAATCTTTTCATAATACTTATAATTACTAATATGTGATGTTAATACAATGGTGCAGAGTTCTTACAAGGTCACCACCATTCTTTCTTTCAGGTTTTCAACTTCTTTCAAGTGCAATTGGTGTCGTAGCTCGCAAGACCCAGTAGTTCTGGTCCCTCCAATCGCACGTTGTTCTCAAAGCTGCACCAAGGGTTTTTGCTTTAGTAAACAAGCACCATTATCCGATTTTACCAATGACTTTGGTCAAAATTGCAGAGTGGAAGCAACAAAGCTAAAAGGAATAAAGTTGGTCATAAAACAAAGGAAAAATGGAACTTACTTCTGCAAAGGAATGTGTTCAAAAGGTCCATTTGTTGGGATTGTTCCACACAAATCATTGCTTGAGACATCACTGACAAAAGAATGGCAAATACTCAAAAAAACTTGCAAGGCAGAGTCGCAGAGAACAATTGCACAGTAATTAGCAAATATAAGTGACATGCTGGAATAGCTGGACTTACACAACTTTGAGGCTTGAGATAGCCGTGAGTTCTCTAGGAATTGGACCGGTCAATCGGTTTTCATTAAGCCGCCTGCCATGTTAAGCAATTACTTAGGATTTTATAACACAAAGAGAGAGCAAAAGAAGAAGAGATATAATCACATGATCTTCCAACCAAAAACAATCGCAAAAACAAGTAACACCTGCTTACTAGATATTCAACTACCAATACAAAACTGCATATCTTTTCCCGTGTGTGCACATATATATATTCAAACAAAACTTACAGAAAGACGAGTGACTTCAATTTCCCCAAAGAAGATGGAATCTTCCCCGTGAGATTGTTGTTGTAGAGATCCAAGCTGATCAGAGTCTTCAGATTTCCAAGCTCAGAAGGTATAGTTCCTTGGATCTCATTTTTGTAGAGTTCACTGTATGCAATTAGAGGAGAATAATAAAAACACAGTTAATATACATTGTCTAATACACTACAATCACGTAATGGGAACTTTTGGTGCAGTATACATTAGACCTTCTATTTTCCACTATCCAATTACATTACAGCTAACAATAGAAAAGTAACTTTTCAGATAATCAAAAGGCACAAGAGTGATGGCTTACAGATATTGTAAATGTTCGAGCTTCCCAAGTTCAGGTACAAGATGTCCAGATAAGTTTGAATTTCCCAAATCCCTGCCAAAAAAAGTAGAATAAAAAATAGATGTTAAGAGCATAATAAACAATCGTTATATCGAACAAACGAGAAAGATTACAATGCAAATAGGTAACATCATTGAGCAAATCATGAGGTATATAACTGCTAAAATATATGTAATTCTACGAGAGTTTTAAGGAATCCAACGACCAGATAAGTGTTCAATATGCAGAACAAAGGAGCATAGTTTTAGATTTTCTCCTAAGATAGTGAAAAGTTAAACAAGAGAGTTGTTTCTTTATGGTACTTTGATTATGTAGCTGCCACAAGGGCCATGTCATGAACAGTCTCATGAATCTTAAGGAAACCAAATTTAATTAGTTTAAAGTCAAATCAAAGGGCTAAACAGAGAGTAATGTTGAAGTTCCATTATCTTCCAAAAGAAAGTATTTTCTGTCTTCTCCATATCAAATAATCAAATCAATATAGCAATTATCGATTCTATATAGATCCATAATTAGAATCATGGTAATAGTAACTATAGTGTATACTCCTAAAAGGTCAATTGGAACAGAACAGCTTCCACAAGAGGACTTGAAACAAACTTGCTTCAAGAGGATGCATACAAACAAACAAAAAACTAGATTCTGTGTCCGAGAGAGAAGGGATCTTACAATCTTGTGACGCGGTTGTCTTGATTACAGGTGACATGAAACCAAGTACAGGGATTAACAAGAGTCGGATCCCAGCTCTGGAGAACATGGTCTGGATCCGACAAGCTCCGGCGAAGCGAGTAAAGAGCGTCGCCTTCGGAGTTTGATTCCGTCAGGCGAATCAAAGCTAAGGTTAAGATCAGAGAAACTCCCAGGAGCTCCCGTCGACTGTTTCGCGCCACCATAGTCGATGCCGGAGCTTCCAGAGGGGAAATCAGAGAGAGAAAATTAGGGTTTCGTTTTTCGTAATTTTTTCTAGTTTGAAGAGAAAAACGAGAATCCTTTCTGTCTTTCTGTCTTTCTGTCTGAAAACCCTTCTTTTTTAATTTATTTATTTGACTGTTTTTGTTTGTTAGAGTTTAGTCTTTTTCATTTTTCTCTGAGTTCAAAATTTAAAATTTTGAAACTATTTGTGAAACCAATGCATATTACACATTAGAAACATCAATTTTTTGTAAATTACGATTTAGATTGTTCATCTAAAATCTAAATAATGAAGTTTTCTGTTTTGTTCCGGATCTCTATTGCATTTTTTTTCTTTTAAAAACACATTTTAAAAATATTTTGGGAGACTAAAATACGATAATGGATATTTCCTTTTAGAATATGCAATTCATAGCAAAGATAAATGATGACGGCGGTTTGAGCGGTGCGGAATAAGCGGTTTAGGAGGTGCGGTGCGGTTTTAGTGTGGTGCGGTTGAAAAAATGCATCATGCGGAACAAGTGCGGTTACTGCGGAACAAGCGGTGTGGTACAATATATGAATGGTGAAAAAAACAACATGCAGTGCGGTCCAAATGTGTGAATGGTGAAAAGCGGTGCGGGATATATATTTTAGAAAAATATTTTATAAATAAAATGGATTAATGATATTAATATAATTATAAATTAAAATTATTAATTTGTTAATGATCAAGTTTTTTTAATAAATTTGTTTGGCATTTTACAATATTATATATTTATTGCTAAAATCAAATAAAAAAATACATAAAAAAAACCAAGTAAAATAATATAATATATATATATATATATGTAAAATTNATAAGTCAACTGTAAACCACACTTAAACGTTCACAGAATATTAAAAAAAAAAAAAAAAAACCACACATAACCACACCTATTTTGATTCTTCTGCAACAACATATGCGTTTCATTTTTTCTTTCTGTTTCTGAAACGCAACAAGTTTTTTTTTTCTTTTTTGAATTAATAAAAAAAGATGATAAAATGAAAGGTGAATGGTGACATGTTTTGTCAAACACACATCGTTTCACTTAACAACATCTAACATTCAAGGCCTTAGTTAAATAACAAAAACACTAGCTGTCAAAAAAAAAAAAAAAACTATTTAGACAAATGTTCCCGTCAAAAAACAAAAAAGACAACTGTTCCATTTTCGTTAATTTAAAATTATCCTTTTGGATTTTCTCTCTTTTCATTTTTCTCCTCTTTTATCTATCCTTATTGTTGGTGTTGAATTTATCACTAAATCCTGCCCACAAAAATCTAACCAAAATCATACGTTAAAACTAACATAATAGACTCATCAGTCCTAATAAAGCTTGTACGATCACATACTGACGTGGCGAGCTACAAGCTACAAGTTGTCAGCTTGCCAACAAGTTCGCTACGAGCTTGAGCTAAGAGCTTGCTAAGAGCTACGAGCTCAAGCAAAGAGCTTGTTACGAGCTCGAGCTAAGAGCTTGCTATGAGCTCGAGCAAAGAGTTAGGAGCTCGAGCTAAGAGCTTGTTACAAGCTCGAGCTAAGAGATACGAGCTCGAGCTCAGAGCTTGTTACGACCTCGAGCTCAGAGTTTGTTACGAGCTCGAGCTAAGAGCTTGCTACGAGCTCGAGACGAGCTGTCAGCTTAACGATCATGAGATCTTTAGAGTTCAGCAGAGAAGATTTGAACAAGTCAATCATTATCCTTGAAGACCCCGAGATCCTCGGGATTCAGCAAAGCACGTTAGCCCAAAGTACGCGGAACGACCAAGCACGTTAGCCCGAAATATGTGGAGCGTACCCAGCACGTCAGTCCGAAATACGTGGAGCGTACCCAGCACAAGACAGGCTATAAAAGGAAAGGAGTCTTAGCTTTAGCATCATTCATTATTCATCATTCATTATTCACTCTTTTACTCATTCTAGGCTTGTAAACTCGAGGAGCTCTCTTAAACACCTTGTATTCTCATACTTTAATCAATACAAATCCAATTCGTCAAATCTCATCTTATTTACATCGTTGTGCTTATTCCGAGATTCTTGCCCATATTTCCTCTATTTACAAATCACTCCAAATTCATGAGTGTGGATTTTAGGATCCACATTTTGGCGCCGTCTGTGGGGAAGATATCAAAGAATCCTTAACTCCGAACCCCTATTTCAGGCCAGTTAGAACGAAATGGATCCAAAGAACGTGGAACCCTCCAAATCAAAGATCTCGATCTGTCTAACCCTTCGACCAAGAGCCAGGCAATTGGATCGAACGTGATCAACCCAATCCAGACCGGTCCTACATCCACGAATCTCGTTGCGGTACAACACCATGCAGATCTGAGGGTGAATCCTCCAAATAAGGTTAACATCCCGATTGAGCCCAGCTCATCGACGCAGCTTGTTACTTCCTCATGTACTAATATTTACCCAGTATTCAGTACGATGACGAACTTGCAACCCGCCGCCGATAGAGTTAACTCTCGAACTTGCAAACCGTTTTCGCGGAAGACATGTTTGAATTTCGAAGGATGTTGATCTACCTGGCTGAACAAGCCCAGGAACAGCGAGCTATCCTAGCACAAAATGAAAAAGATCTGGCCGCAGTCCGACAAGAACTCACACGAGTTGCACAAGCAGGATATGCGGACCTGAAGAACGAACTGGGAGCATGACGAGAAAAATGCTCGTCAGGGAACTCACTTCGATTTTGAGCCATCCCGAGTGAGCCCAGCTCGTTAACGCAGCTCGCTACGGCCCTGCGTACTGATACTTACCCAGTATCCAGTCCGCTGAAGAGCTCCATAACTCAGAACCCGAACAACGAACTGAGTGCAGGACGCAAAAAAAGAGCTCGTCCCGGAACTCACTTTGATTTTGAGCACATCCCGGTTGAGCCAGCTCGTCGACGCAGCTTGCTACGTCCCTACGTACTGATATTTACCCAGTATCCAGTCCGCTGACAAGCTTGCAATCTCAAATGACGTACCCAAATAGTTTAAGTCAAACGGAGAACGTAGATCACGATATTCCATGACTACCATCTCTACCCCCGCTAACGCGTAATGCTGAAGCCCGAGCTCAATACTTTGGAGCTTCAGCATTCGTCTCGAGTTCGCAAGCCTTTGGACCTACTCCAACGTCGAACTCAGCATACACAACAAGATTGCCTCTCACGAAGTCCCAACTCCAACTGAGTTATCCGCATCTCATGAGTTTGCAGAATTGAACTACCCAACAACCCCTTACAGCGTGATCACCTTGTGTGGATTCGCTCAGCGTGACCAGTATATTAGCGCTACAACAATATATCGAAAGAAATAATGTTGAACTCCAGTGAAGGTACTCTATTATCCATATGGCTACAAGCTCGACACCTGATATAGATCGTATAATTGAGGAGACTCGTAGAACTCCCTGTACCAACAGAATTGCAAACGCTCGAATCAGAGATACGGGCAAAATCAGATTTCCTGAGTACGCAGGAAATACCGATCCGAGAGCCCATGTTAGAACCTTTCGGCACTTTGTAGCTCGAGCTCATCTAAACGACAAAGAAAAAGAAGCAGGATACTGCCGATTTTTCGCAGAAAACCTAGTCGGAGCCGCGCTTGAATGGTTTGTAGGATTGGAAGAAAATTCCATAGACTACTTCACACAGCTTGTCTCGGTATTCCTAAAACAGTACTCGGTGTTTATGGAGTCAAGGGCTACTGAAGCCGACCTCTGGACCTTAAAACAAGGATCTGAGGAACCGTTCCGATCCTACATAACCAGATTCAAAGAAATTAAGTCTATGATCACCGACCTCAAGCTAAGAGCTTGCTACGAGCTCGAGAGGAGCTGTCAGCTTAACGATCCCGAGATCTTCGGCGTTCAACAAAGAAGATTTGAACAAGTCAATCATTATCCTTGAAGACCCCGAGATTATTGGGATTCAGCGAAACACGTTAGCCCAAAGTACGCGGAACGATCAAGAACGTTAGCCCAAAATACGCGGAGCATACCCAACACGTCAGTCCAAAATACGCATAGCGTACCTAGCACGAGACAGGCTATAAAAGGACAGGAGTCTTAGTTTTAGCATCATTCATTATTCAATATTCATTATTCACTCTTTTACTCATACTAGGCTTGTAAGCTCGAGGAGCTCTCTTAAACACCTTGTATTCTCATACTTTGATCAAAACAAATCTAATTCGTCGAATCTCGTCTTATTTACATCGTTGTGCTTGTTCCGAGATTCTTTCCCATATATCCACTATTTACAAATCACTCCAAATTCTTGAGTGTGGATTTTTTAGGATCCACACTTACGAACAATCTTCTTCTCTCTCAATCTCCATCTGACTCATAGATTTACTTCAAAAATCAAATCTCTTTCACCAATTTCCTTTTCTCTCTTAATATCTATTTCGACGGAGCAATAAGAAACATTTCATTTTCTCACGATTACAACATTCGTTCAAGCTTTGTGTTGCTCACATTAGGGATGTCAATCGGGCTGGCTCGGTCCGACCTGAAACCCGTAAAACCCTCATATATTTAAGACCGGCCCGGCCCAAAAAACAAATCGGGCCAATATTCTAAAACCCGGCCCGAACATAGCTATATGGCTTTCGGGCTTTTTCGGGCTTTTCTTTGACATATATAAATCATATAGAAATATCACTGAAAGTCTGTAGACAATGATTTTAAAAATATGAAGTAAATAGAATGAATGATAATGTTACTTGGATCACGAAACGTAAACCCATCCAATCAAGTCCGTGTACAAATCAATGCTTCAACGTGACTAGGTGATTTCTGTATTTGTTCAAGACAAGCGCACCAATACTAAATGTAGACTCTGAGATTTATAGTAAGGCAAAATTAGGAAATTAAGGTTTTCAATCAAAATGAAAAATATATAGGAAACACTCTACGTTTTATTAAGTTAAATTCTTAAACAAAACCTCTAACCCAATAAAAATGTTTATTTTCGGGCTTTCCGGGCCGGGCAAACAATCCAGTAGCTCGATTGGGCTTGGCCCGTAAGGCCCATTTTTTGGGCTTATATATTTAAGTCCGAGGCCGGTGTTTTTCTGGGTCGGGCCGCCCTTCGGGCTTTGGCCCTAATTGACATCCCTAGCTCATGTCCAACATCACCAGGAAATTTTTGAGACTTGACGGAGCTTCAGAACTTGGAGATTTTCGATAGCGGTCTCACCAAAGAGTTGTTAATATCGGGGTAGCGATTCATATAGTTTCATTTTTATGGTTTTGATTCTGTTTATCCTCATAATTCTGATGGACAAAATTGAACATTTGGGGGATATATGATGTATAAAAACCTCTTCTCTTTGATGTTTGATTTTCTCATGAGCTTCTCCGCATATCAAAGGATGGATATAATAGTGATAGATACAAAGAGGTGGCTATGGTGTAGACTAGTCCTGGGCCTTCGGGTCTGTGGTTTGGGTCGGGTCGGGTTTTTCGGGTTTTGGGTTATTCGGGTCTAGAGGAATTGCACCCATGTGGTTCTAGTGTGTAATTTGGGTCGGTTCGGGTCGGTTCTTTTCGGGTTCGGGTCGGGTCTTGAATTTTTTTTAAAACCCGATTTGGAACCGAAATTTTTTTCGGGTCTGTTCGGGTTGGGATTGGACCCAAGAACCCGAAAAAACTGTACATGAAATGTAAGTGTAAAACAAAGAATTTTGAACCTGACAATCAAAACATCATAATTCAACTCCAAATGAAAGTGTTTAAGCAATATTCAAACTTATGTAACTCCAAAACAAGAGTAGTTAGACAACAAAATCATTCCAAAAACATTTCAAAGTTCCAAAAGCTATCCAAAAACATTTCTGAGGCAAGTTAGAAAGTCTAAATGAACACAAAGAACACAACCAAAAAGAAGATCAGACTAAGTGTCTCACTGTGTGCTCTCAGACTCTTCATTCCGTCTCTAAGTTGTATAATGCTACTCCTTGTTCTGCAAAAATCAGGGTTTAGCATAAGAGATATTCAGGGTTACAGAATTCATGTATTAAGAGATGAATTCAACTATTCTGCAAAAATCATAAACATAAAGAGATATCCAAAACCAATCACACGTTCTGAAATCTCAACACTCAAAACTTGAAGCACAACAAACTCAGAAACTATTAAGAGATAGAATAGGGTTAAAATGTCATACCTTATTGCCGATGAGGAATTCAGCCTTCAGTTCCACCAACAGAGTCGAACTCTAACATAAATTAATGAAGCTAATGTTAAAACTTAAAACGTAAAAACCAGAAGCATGAACAACTAAAAAGAACAAACCTATGCTAATGTTTACCTCTCTGTAGTTTGTCTTGCATTTCAATCTCATCAAGCATTTGTTTTTTCGTAACAGCAGCTCCCTTCTCATTCAAGTGTATCTCACACTTCATCCATTGTTGAGTGCACATTAAAACTTCTATCATATAGTGAGTCAAGCAACTCCTAGAAGGGCTTACAATCCGATTACTTGTGCTGAATGCGGACTCTGATGCAACCAAAGTAACTTGCATTGCAAGAACATCCCTTGCAATCTCGGATAAGATAGGATACTTTTGACTGTTGAGACACCACCAACCCAACACATCATATTCAACACCAGCCATAGTTGTCTTTGGATTCTTTGTTCTCTCCTTTAGATATAAGTCCAACTCGTTACTTGCATCCTGAAATCCAATTTCACTTGCCATCTCTTTGTACAAGGAGTCCATTCTTTCATATCCCAGCTCTGACTCAAAGTCTAAATCGCCTGCAACCTGCTCTTGAGACTCTTCCGCATTGTGATTTTGAGTCTGAGATGATGATGCTACGGACTGAGAAGATGTGGTATTCACAGCTGGGACCAGAGCAGTATTGTACTCATCAAATAACCTCTTCATAACATCTATGACCGAATCATGAAGTTCCTTAGCTTCCACACTATCCTTACCGTAAACCATATCAAAGCACATATCTGCAAACTTCATTTTGTTCCTCGGATCCAAAATACTAGCAACTATCAACAGCCTATTGATTTTCTTGGTTCCCTCCCAATACTTATCGAATTTTTCTCTCATAGTTGTGGCTTTTTTCCTCACTGGTTCATCAATATCATTGCTCAACTTAATGAGATTTCTTTCAATCGTTACAATCTCATTGTAACACTTGTAAGAATTGACAGTAGTAGAAGCTGAAACCACTAGAGTAGAGTTGTAAAAAATGATGAGAAACCTCACTAACCTTGCCACGGAATTCCAATCATCTGTTGTAGGTGGCCTAATCCTTTTCTTTCCGTCAACCTTTTCTTGAAAATGATCAGTATACAACTTGTCTTTTGCTGCCATTTTGATGAAAGTAGACTTGAACTTCAGAGCTCTCAATAGCATCAAGTAGGTTGAGTTCCATCTGGTTTTGCAGTCCAAACTTAAACTTCCCCTTGTCATCTTCCGTGATTCAACTCTAGAATCAAATGCCTTCACTCTGTTTGTAGAAGCTCTTACATAAGTGACAGCATTGCGAATAGCAGTCACAGCATTATCCACTTCATGCAAATCATCCTTCACAACTAGGTTGATAATATGAGCAGAACATCGGAGATGGATAAACTCTCCTCTTAAAACTAACTCACCTCCTGCCTGAGTGAATGCCTCCCTGAACCTCCTCAAAGCTGATGTATTAGCAGTGGCATTGTCCACCGTGATGGTGAACAACCTCTTTATATCCCACTCAGCCAAAACCTCCATCAGAATAGCACATATAGTCTTCCCCTTATGGTCTGTGACGTTCCTAAACCCAATAATTAGCTTACTCAACTTCCAAAATGCATCGATGAAGTGTGCAGTAATCACCATATAAGAAGCAGCTGTCGTTGGAGCAACCCAGATGTATGTTGTCAAGGATAGCCTTTGCTTATTAGCCCTTAGAATATTCATCATCGCTGCTTTCCTCATGACAAACATCTTCACAATGTCACGACTTGCTTTTCTTCTAGAACGTGGTGTGGGAAGATTAAGCCTTGCACAAAAATGTCTGAAAGCCAAACTCTCTACGAATGCTAAAGGCAATTCACCCAAAACCAACATCTCATTACAAACTTCATAGAAAACCGCTTCAGAAACTTTTGATAACTTCAACGCACCTTCTTCACCTTCCTGATTTATAGTGGGCTGGGATTGAGATTTGGTCTCATTCCATGAGGTGAATGCTTTGCAACAGCCTAGATGTTTCTTCAAGCTCGTAGTCCCGGATGATGTTTTACAACACATTTCCTTACCACAATAATTGCAATTGCACATATCCTCATCGCGGACGGTTCTCGTGTAGTGTTCCCAGACAAATGACCTTGGTGTCGTCTTTTTCTTTGTCTTCGTCTTAGAATTTCCAGCTACGCTACTCGGATTTGCTTTCCTCTTCTTTCCAGTTGCATGTGGAGGAGCAGGAGTCTGTAATTCATCTCCTCCGTCTTCTGGTTCGTAATCACTTGGGTGAGGCGATGAAGAACCCATCTACAAATTCATCTAATCAGTCAATATCAATCGATTCAATCCCTTATCCCCAAATCAAAACAAAAAGAGAAAGAGAGGAGAATCAACAAAGCGTACATGTGTTTGATTTCTCGATGAAACTGTGTCGGAAATTCGATTTGGAGGAGACGGTGTCGGTGACCGGAGGCTTCGATTTAGACCTAGGTCTTCCAGTTTGTTTTGTCTATTTACAAAGGGGATATGAATCGAAAAAATCAGAAAAAGTGAGAGAGAGAAAGAGTAATGTTCGACATAACAAAAAATGTGAAATAATTACACTTACACATTTAATACATAATGTTTTTTTTTGGGTTATCCGGGTACCCGAATGGGTCTCGGATCCAACCCGAACCGAACCGATACCCGACACAGATTTGAAGAGGAATCATTCGGTTATTATGGAAGAACCGAAACCGAACCGAACCACGTTTTTCGGGTCGGGTTGGGTCGGGTCCTTCCGGATCGGTTTTTAAGCCCAGGACTAGTGTAGACTGAGGAGGAGGTGGCTACATAATAGGAGGTATATACGATGGAGGTGGTGGTGGAGAGTTGAGTGGGAAAAATGGATAAATTAATGGTTACAAGTAATTGTTATTTGTTACATTAACTTGTTATAAATAAATGTAATGCTGTAAATTTACGATTTATTGAAAAATATAGTTTTAACACTGTAAATTATTGTTTTAGCATGATATATATTCTGATAGAGAGTAAAATATATATGTAGCACGTTAAATAAATTAATAACACACATAAAACGTAAATTAATATTATGTGTTTCTATCGCATATACATACGTTATTCTAAAAGATAACATTTAATAATTTAGTTACCGGAGTAAATAAAAAGTTAGAGAACTATCAAAAAATTTATATGTTACAATAAATAGTTTAACGTGTTACTAAAACATATAACTCGTTATTTATATATATATANTATATATATATATATATTGATGTATTTTTCCATTTAGTTAGTTACTATAATAGATGCCGAAGATTTCATAATTTAAGGGGGTGTATTCAATCTAGAATTTGGAGTGATTTGTATTAAAATCACAAATCATATGTTATTTAAACATGAATTTTAAAAAGTCTTTTAAAATCTCATGTTATTGAACTAGTGATTTGTAAATTAACCTTCAAATCCATTGTAATTAGAAATATTTTAAATAATGGATTTAAGGGGACTTTTAGTGATTTGAAAATGTTTTGGTAGAGTTTCTTAGTTAAAAAAAATAAAAATCTAAATCTTATTGTTTTAGCTGAAATTTCATAGAATTTTAAAAACAAATCATAACAACTTACCTAATTCACTCACATCATCTAAAAACTCACTAAAACTCAAAATTTTCCAAATCCTCCTAAATATTATATTTAATACACCCCCTACTTGACTTATGCAAGTAGGAGGGGCAAATCGTAACCTCCAACCTAACAAACTACATGAAAGTTTTCTCTTTGTTAGTTACCCAATTATATATTTTATCTATGTTATTGAGCTAATTAGCTCTCTTTTTTTTGTCAACCGATAATGGGTATTTAGAATTTTAAATTTCGATTTAAAATTTTTGTATTAAGGATAGCAGATTAACAATTTCGTCGAGCCGCCGTCAAGTAAAAAAAAGTTCCGACCGTCACTGGCGCGCGACGGCTCTCTCAGCATCGGCGTCGATGATCTAAGGCAAGATCATGTGTTTCCCTTTGTCGAGATTTTGTTTATGGCTCCACTACAGCTTCCTCCAGTGTTTCTTTGGTGAAGAAGTTTTCTTGACAGAGGCGGTGGATCACGGCGAGATTCTCTAGGCAGGGTCGTCGACATCTTATGCAGAGATCGTCGCTCTCCTTTCTTCAGTGGTTCTTCGGAGGCTCGGATCTCGTTGGTGTTGTCGATGTTTGTCTTCTCGGATCTATTGTCATTGTTCCATCTTCTGGTTCGGTAAACAGACCTTCTGGTCTGGCTTTTTATTCGAATTACTAGTGTTTGGCTGTAGTTGGCTTAGGTTTGTTTTATTTTGGGAAGGTTTAAATTGTTGGTATCGGATTAGTCAGGGTTTGGATTGTTTAGTTAGGTTCTCGTTCGACGGTTTCTGAAACAGCGGGGCTGTATCAGCCGGTATTGGAGCTATGCTTCTCATTCTCTCGCTGTTTTGGGTTTTTAAGGGATAGCTCCTTGTTCTCTTCTCCTTTATTGTCGTCTCGAGGTAGTTGTGGTTAGTTTTGGCCCAGGTTCGTTCATGGGGTGCGTTTTCCCGGATGGTATCTCGCTGAGGAGGCATCTACTAGCCTTTCTCTGTGCCCTTTTGGGTGTGGGATTGGTTTCAAGACGATGCAGTGGGATCAATCTTCAATTCTTCTCTTGCAAGGAGGTGGTCAGCTTTGTGTCTGTAGATGGCTGAGGCTGGGTTTGCGAGTGTCCGCGTGTTTGAATTGTTGGTCTTGGTTGGTGTATCCCTTTGTTGGAGTTCAAGGTTTCTTCCTTGTGCCTTAGTCGTTTCAAGTTTTTCAGCTATTTGGTGTGGCAATTTGGAGTTTACTTCTGCTCTTTGGATCAGTTTGTTCATGCTTTCATTTCTGCTAGAGTTGTTTGTTTTGAGCTCGGTTTAGGGCAGCCTTTGGTGGTTGTTTGTTTCTTCGCGAGGCTCTGGTTTTTTGACGCGGCTCCGGCGTCTACCGGTTCGATGGAAAGGTTCGTGGGAGTGTTCTTGGTACGAATTGCAGTTTTAGAGCTAAGAAGTCTTTTATTTTAAGCCTTCCTATTTCGATTTCATAGTTTTATCTTCATGTTAATTTCTCTTTTTTGTGTTTCTCTCTTTTGAACTATGTTTCCGGGGATATCTTGTTTTTTCCGCCGGCTTTTGTACTATCTCAAAATGTATCCTTCCTTGATCTAATAATATAATTCCAGATGAAAAAAAAAAGATAGCAGATTAACAGGTCAAAGGCGTTGAGATGCATTGTCTTTAGTCAAAATAGGAGACTTTGACTTCTACGGATATATCCAAATTCACGCGGTAAGTGGTACGATTAAGAGTACTTTTAAAATATTTTATATACGCGCTACGTAGATAAAATACACGCGGACGTAGTAAATAATTTATTAAATTACTTTTATGGTCTAATGTTATTTTATTTTTCTTGTTTTCATTGAATTGTTTCTATCTTAAAATATGTGTATCTTTTTTTGGTTTTTCTTTTTAATTTTTTAAATTTATAATCATCTATGTGTTTGTTTAGTGGATGGTACATATTTTTATTTGTTTTTTTTTTGGTGGTCCATTTTATGCAATTATTTAGTTTTTTTAAAAAGAAGATATTAATATTTTAAAGTTTCGTTGCATAATATATTATTTTTCTTTTGTTTCATGTAAGACCTATTTGTGGAAGCCAATATAGAACATGTTTCTAATTTATTTGATATTTACGAATTTAGGAATTTGGGCTACTTATAAAATTTTTAGTTATAATTGAATTTTAAGATATGTTGAATATTATAATGGAATGTGTTTTTTAAAAATATGTGGATGCCTAAGTGGACGCTAAGGTGGCAGAATAAGAAATGAAGAAAA
>PKMM01002380.1:807517-874563 GCA_002933915.1 Eutrema heterophyllum
CTGTTTGAGTGGTTTTTAGTTTTTGGTTTTTGGTTTTCAAATTTTGGTTTTTGAGTTTTCGGTTTTGATTTTACTGTAGATTTTTTTTTTTTTTTAAACTTGAATGGTGGTTTATTTAGATTTTGGGTTTTGTCTAGATATGTTTTTACAAAAAAGACCTTGACTTATATGTTTTTATGTTCTTTTTTGTTTTGTTTTAAGTGTTTAAAATTGCTAAAATAAATATATAAAATTTATTAATTAGAAAAAATATTTCCTATAAAAAATATTGTCTAAAACTATTTGTTTAAAATGTGTTTTTATGCTTTTTAATTTCAGTTTTCATATGTTTAAAACTTCCTAAAATAGATATATCAAACTCACAAAAATTTATAAGTAATAGTTAAAAAATTAACAATAAAAAATGCACATAGATTTATTTCATAAATTTTTTAAAAAAACAAGCACATTATTTAAAGATGTTTACATAAATGCATACGAGATTATTATCATGTGTTTAAAGTTATTAAAATAAATATATAAATTTATTGATAAAATAATATTATTTTATAAAAAGTATCAACTCACCAAATTATGAATTTTTTTTTGTATAGCAGTATGAGACTTGTGATTTTATATAGAAAACATTGATGGCATAAAATTATTGAAAAGTTAGGTTTATGATCTCATCGAATAACCATTGAGAAGTTACCACAACCAATATGTCATCGTCGAAGAACCATCGCTTAAGTTTCTAAATATTCAACCATTTGGGTCAATATGATATCAATACAGCAAAAGTTATCAAAAATTGTTTGCGCTACAAAACAAAATATCGAATGCATTTTTTTTGCGCTACAAGTATATCTAAAATTAATGAAGGAATATGGTCAAAATTCTTCATGAAGAAATTCATGTTAATCTCCATGTGTTTCTCCAAGTGGAGATTATAAAAAAAAAATGTCATTTTTACCTTCCGGCCAAATAGCCAGCAAATGTCTACAAAAAGAATCATTCTCGAAAGGTTGATGTCGGCAACGCCTTTGGCGTCGACTCTCCGTACAATGTCGTAAGCAAGCGCCCGACCTTGAAGCTGGCACTTTGAACCGCAGTCACAACCGAAGAAAATTCGATGGTGGGGAGAAAACCCGTTGTGTCATTACCGTTGTTCCAAGCCGTAGTAAAGTAATGGAACAAAAGTGTCGGAGGGTTGTTCAGAATAGTGGTCTCAGCGTCTTGAACTGCTGGTGCTTCCCTCCATTCCTTAGAGAAAGAGTCTGTAACGAGATACTAGATAACGACACAGACTCCCAAATAGGCAGAGACTTCAGAGCCAAAGCTCGAACCTGAACCCGAGTCTGATGACGATGAGAACTGCTCCTACAATTACAAATTTCTCTGAGAATATCACATAGTGAAAAGCTCCAAAACTGGATTCCTCGAGTTCTTGAAGAACATGTAAGTCCATATTTCTTTTTTTGCTTTCTTTAATGTTACCGTTTGGATTTCATTTTTCTTAGAGATTGTTTGAAACTCTTGTGGCATATTCATTAGAGATGTGGGGAAAGTTGGTAAAATGAGCTTAGTTTTCATAATAATTTGCTAGAAGCTCTTCAAAACCTTGTTCTCCCTCCTCTTTGCATTAGATTGTTCTTATGAAAGAGAAACTGTATATTTTTTGTTTGTGCATTCTTTGTGCATTCTTTATGCTTGCTTCCATTCCTTATCCACATTCGAACAACTCCATTATTAGACAGGTAATCTGCCAATGCAATTTCCCCTTTGTAATTCACCAAATATGATGGGATGATTGATTTGGGGATATGACGTAATTACAAAGGGGAAATTGCATTACAATTTCACCATCATCCCAGAAATTGTCTTCTTCACGTTCTTCTAGGATTGTCTATTAGATGGTTGTAATATTTTGGTAAAAATTGTTTATAATCTATGGGTTGAGAACCCATTACTAATGTTATACAATCCTACATGGTCACACACCTAAACAAATTGGATCAATAAATATATAATTGGGTCTAATATAGATTAGTCCAATACTTGGGTTTTAAGAGTTTCTTATATCTGAGATATATAAGGGAAATAATAATATGTATACATACACGTGATATGGCCAATTAATGATCCAATTAGGAATTGGACTAGGCCCACGTAAACATGTAATCCTAAAGTACCTAGGGTTTGCACATGTGTATGTGTGTATATATAGATATGGAGTTACGGCTGAGAGATGTGTGGTTGGTCATTAAATTTTCTTGGCCGCATAATATCAATCGCACGATACTTGTGTGATAAGTTAATCTAAAACCTAAGAGAGAGGACAATTCGTGTGACGAATTAGAGAGAAGTCTCAACAGTACGTACTAGCATACTATGTCCGATCCAATTTGTGTGCATGTGGATACCGGTAGAAGCATGATATTTGGGTTGCTAAAACAACCTAGAATCATTTCGGTTCAACGTTCTGTTGCCTATAATATTCATGTATATTCAAACTCTGTGATCTAGATTCAATTCAATATTTGCATGAAACCTGACAATTGAATTAGTAAGTAATTTTATAAATTGTTATAAACCGGTACGAATTCCAACAAGTTGATGGGGTGTAAAGCTTTAACCCGAAATATCATACAAGTGCACATGCAATCACAATGTACTTAGAGGTCGAATCTACTAAGAATTGGGTTGTACTTTAAACATGTGAGAGTAGAATATAGCTAAAACAATAATATTATATTTGTTGTAGGATCGAATAGAAAACAAGAAAGCAAAGCAAATAAAACGCATTAATAAATCGGAAAACAAAAATTGGGTATCACAAAATTGCCTCGTTTTAGCAGTAAGAAATCAAATAGCTAAGTTCTAAAACTCAAATCATTGATATATAAATGACCTACTCTCGCAATGCCAATTACTTATGATTAACAACGTAATTAATCAACTTCCATAGCCAATTAAGCAATTAAACACATTAAAATCCGGTTCGATATGTTTATAAGCATCTCATAACTCAACTCTAGATGATTATGAGATCGACCTATAATCTCTGTTTAAACATTCTTGTGGGTTTATCAACCTATAATTAATCATTAAGTGGTCAACAAAGAGATATGCCATAAAAACAAGCAAAGAACGAAGAACTTTCTAAAAGAAAACTATTATAAATCGACAATATTTTTAAAAAGGTTTTAAGATGTTTTTTAAATTTTTTTGGGTCAAATTGTTAAATTTAATTTATGTCAGTTTGATCAAACTTGAAAGCGTAAGAAAGCAGTACCCACTATCCATGAATATTTGATATGATTATGAATTTATGATTCGATCGGTCGGTTTTGTCTTTGTTAAGAAAAGTAAAGAAGACAAAAAAAACACCTTTAAATTTAGATCGGGGAATGAGAACCACAAAAAATAACGTTAAGAACGTGAAGACCAAAACAGCTAGAAGTTATGAAGACGGGCATGTGGTTGCTTATCTAATTTGGTAAGAGAATGGTGGCTTCATTAATTACATCTATACCTAGAGTTACTTATCATCATGTATTCACATTTGTATCTATATTGTCAAAAAAAAAGGATGTCTTTTTGATGCTGACCCGATGTCGTTTTAAAAACTGCTATATATGTATTTCATATTTGCCTTATCATAATATGATTACATGTGCTCTTTCTTTAATGCGTTCTAACGCTTTCCGATGCATCAACTGCCAATTCAATACAGTAATATAGGTGGAGCAAAACCGAAGCAGAGCCAAAAACAATTCATATCTAAACCGAATATAACTTCTTTTTTTTCTTTTCTTAACCGAGGGTGATCCCGCGAGGCGCGTCCACCGAATATAACTTTTTAAGATTGGTGCAATCAAATATTGAATTGAAATTGAACTAAAACCAGTGTTAGAGCTCCGTACCTCCACTTTAAATTGAGATCGGTCGAATTGATCTCGGTCAACTATAGTTTATTAACTAACAACGATATAGCCCACATCGCCGTGATTACCGGCCTCAATGCCCATTAACCCGACTCCACTAAGTCGGCACCGACCTCTGAAATAAACGAAAGGTTTTCATATTTTTTCCGAGAAAAAAAAAAAGAAGAAATCTTCTTGATCCAAACTCGCGAACAAAAAAGAAATCATCAAGTTTTAGCCAACATAAAACCTTATAAATAGGTGAGACCATCCCCATTCGAAGGGATCCTAGAATTCATTCACCCACGAGAGTTAAGAGATTGAGAGCTGCGAGATTACCGGCTTTTAGTTTCTTAACTCCTAGTTATTTTCCAGCTAGCTCGTCCCCTCCGACGACCTAATCAAATCATGTACTTCGTCGAGCTCATACTTAATAAAACGAGATTCTGATCCCCTTTTTGTTATTTTTTTTAACTTAGTTGAGAACCACGTTCAATAATTGGCGCCGTCTTTGGGGAATTCTTCGGATCTCAATCTAAATAAGTAAGCTCGGCGATGGCAGGAACATCGGACGGTTCACCTCGCGGAGAAAACAACAACATACTTGAAGACATCAACCCGGTAGATCCTGACAGACGTCTACCAACACCGCATAAACCGAACCAGCTGACCAGGCCGCTATCTTGCAGGTCCTGGCTACGCAGATCGCAAACTTAGCTCATCATAACAACGAGCGATTCGACTCTATGACATCAACTCATGCCCAATTCAACAACCAACTCAGCGAACTCTGACAAAATCACGCGTCCACCCAACCTCAAGATGGAACACCTCAACTGCGTCGAACTCTGTTCGCCGACCTACCTCCACTCAGGTTAATCAAAGTGAAACAACCCGACCTACAGTCCACAGAATCTCTGGAGAGCACACTATTCATCAACCAATTTCCCAAGACATCCTTCGCGACCAAGAGTTAGAGGGCGTAAAGGCCCAACTCCGCGACATGAGTTCCAAATTTCACCAGAAAACCAGCAAAGCACCCGAAATCGATCGTGTGATTCAAGAGACACAAAAAACCCATTCACATCACGGATTGCTAACACCTTAGTTCGGCACATTGGGAAGATCAAGCTAAAACCTTTCGAAAGCAATTCAGACCCCCCGACACTTCATGACATCTTTCAACATCATCATGAACCGTTTCCAATTCAGTTCGGTTGAGGAGCTAGATGCTGCCAAATGCCAGCACTTCGTTGAAAACCTAAGAGGCACCGCGCTCACCTGGTTTTCTCGACTCGAAGCGAATTAAAGAAATACGTGACCTCTGAGTTAGCTATCCCAAAGGTTAAACCTAAGGAAGAATATCGTGAACCTCGCCAGCACTTCGACAAAGGTTATGATCGAAACAGGAGACCAACGACTCATCACGTCAGTACAGTACAATCACAACAACCGTGGAATAAGTAGAATCGACATGACGAGGATAAAGATTTAGCCCGGTTATGCGAGTATCACAATAGATCCGGTCACGATACTGCTGATTGCCGACATCTAAAAGAATGCCTTAGTGTCGAGTAATTCCATTAGACAAAGTCTTGGTGTAAGATTGTCTAAAGAATCTTTTGTGAATAAAGTGAGGACTTAGGCACGTTACCATACCTTGTATAATTATGTGTGTGCTCATATTCTCGTTTTTACAATTGATATCAGAGCGGGACACCTAACCGAAGGAATACGCTTCCAACACATGTGAGATCTTGAGAAGAGAATATGACGACCTACCACAAAAAAAAAACACCACAACAAGTTTTATTTATTTGTTTTTTTGGTTAAGATAAATCGATTAGTTTAGACCGAACCCCATACATTTTTATTTTTTTTATATACTCTATCGACCGATCCGGTCAGCCCTGGTAGGAACGGACCGAGGTGATACATAGTGGACTTCTCCCCGAAAGACCACCACACTACATATTCTGAATTTGAAATGCTTTTCGACTAATGTCATATAAATCGAACTAAGGAATTCAAAGACGCACAACTTTTGGAGAGTCCGAGAATTTGCAAAAAATTAATAAGCTGCGATTTAAAGAAATTTTAGAATATAGAAAAATAAAGAAAGAGGGTAGGTGGTAGTTATAAACACGCATTAATGGCATCTAACTAAAAACCTATAATAAAGCATTGTTTCGCTTACAAGATCTTATTCACAAATCCTCTCTCAAACCAACGCAAAAACAATGTCCAACGTTGCAGTAATCGCCGCTATTCTAATTGCAGCGTCGCTAACAGTACACGTGTCATCACAAATGGGTCCATCTCCTTCGTCAGGACCGTCTGCTGCACCAGACTGTATGACGAATCTGTTTAACATGACGGACTGTCTCTCGTACGTTCAGGTCGGAAACGGCGGTGGTGCAGCCAAGCCGGACAAAGCCTGTTGCCCGGAGCTGGCAGGGCTCGTCGAAAGCTCGCCGCAATGCCTCTGTTACCTCCTCGCTGGAGACATGGCGGCTCAGTATGGAATCAAGATTGATAAGGCAAAGGCTCTCAAACTTCCCGGAGTTTGCGGCGTCGATACTCCACCTCCTTCGCTCTGCTCTCGTAAATTTCAACCTTCACTCTGATTATTATTATTTTATTTCTCGCTTATGAAAGTTGTTAAATCAATACTCTTGCATGCAAATATAGTTATAGAACTACCAATATTGCAAGAAAAAAAAATGAAAATAAGAACTTAGTATCAGTCTATAAATGAGATGGAAATTTAAGGAAACTTTTTTTGACCAATATTTAAAACATTTATCAAAAGCTTGGAAGAAAAACATTCTATATTTTTATGTTATGTTATTTACTGGAATTCCAAAGATGCACTGATATATGATTTTGCATTTTTTTCCTAGCTAATTTTATAGAAATGACAAAAAAGAGTAATAGCTAAACTAGATCTAGAGAAATTGAGAAATGAGAATTAATGTATTTATATGATGACTCATTCTTTCATATCAACAGCACGGTCTTTAGAATGTTAGAATGTGAATATTTTTTTTCTTGTCTTACTAATGTTAGAATTTAATGTGAATAAACTGTCAAAAGAAAAGAATTGAATTAATTGAAAATAGCTTAATGGAAATGTGGAGTACTATTTATTGGGCTAACCATCTACCTAACTAGTAATAACTACTCAGCTACTCTCACATTTAATAGTTTTGTCGGTTTCCCGAAAGTGTCACATGTTTTCAATCTTTTTGTCTTGATTTTATTTTTGCCATATGGACGTTAATATGTGTTCAGATTCACGCAATGTATTATAAGGAAACAGATTTTGTTTATAATCTGTAATTATTTAGCAGTTAAAAGAACAAAAGTAAATACTGATGGGTGACTTAAACATCATTATAAGACAATTCGTATAATGGTTTTTTTTTAGTTGTAATATTAATTTTCTGTTAACAGTGTTTGGAGTTCCAGTTGGAGCACCTGAACCTATGGGCAACGAGGAAGCCTCCCCAGCCTTGGCTCCAACTTCTGGTAAAACCTTTAATTTATGAGTGAACATTTTGCTTTTAGATTCTATTGTGGTTTTGTTTTGGTTTCGGTTAGAGAGAAAACACAGCAAATTAACACCGAATTGACTATTTTCTTTTGAAGAATTAAGTTAAATCTTTGTACGTATTTGGTCTGTTTTTTTTTCCAGAGAATATGCATATAAGATGGTTATATTTTACTGCGCGTTTTTTAAATAATATCGAGTTCATGAAAGTTTTTAACAATTAGTATGCTATTTTCCTCGTAACACACTTTAAATGATTAAGAAAATTTTAAAAGATAAAAGTTTTTCACAGTGTAATTTTGACATATTTCACAGATTAAGAAAATTATTAAAAGTCTATACTTCTTATTAATACACTAAATACTTTTATCTTTCTAATTAATACACTAACGTAATAAAGTTAAAATTTGATTTTTGTTTAATATTTTGCATTGAAAATATAAAATAACACTTTTTTGAAACAAAAATAAAATCTTAAAATGATATTATTTATGAAACGGATGGAATATTATTTTGTTTTATTTGTTTTCAGACTATTTTATTTGTTTTAATCATACACAAAAACAAACTTTTTGTCTTTACCGTTTACCACCGTATAATTTTTTTACCAATTTTAACCACATTTGGCATCTAGCAAATAAGCCATTTTCGTCTATGTGAAAATGTGTATTCTACTGTCGATTTGGTTTATTTATATTCCTTGAGATTGACTTTTCCGGATCATGTTTATTTTGGTTTGGTTTTGTACTTTTGTCCAATGTCCAACACTAATCGAAATGAAGACAATAATAATCAGAACATGAATGTTGGTTTAATAAACATGTAGTTTAATAAAAATAAAAAAAAGGAATGTTGGTTTGATCTTTGATCCGGTATAGTTCATCTACTGTTCAATCTTGATATATAAATTTAGGAAATAAAAAAAAAACAATCCATTTTGAATACTAATAATTGAATTTGGATAGGTGCAGAATCACCTGTAGGACTTGCGTCGGCTCCTATACCAAGCACTGCACCTTATTCTCTTTTTCTCAATCTTATAATTTTCCCAGTAGCTTTTGCACTTCATATCTATTCCTGATTTCTTTCTTTTTTTTCTTATTAGCAACAGCATTATTTGTATTGTATTTTCTTAAAAAGAGTATTGTTGCTTTTGTAGGTTATTTTCCTGAATTTTTTCTTTTTTGAATTGGAAATTTTCCTGAATTTATTACATTGTGTATCCATGGATTAACTCTTCATTCATGTTACTGAATAAAGATTGTTGTCTTAAAGTTAATTAAAACTTTTATTTGTTTGAAAAAAAAAAGGCTTCCCGCGATTTAGACACCGGTATGTTTAAAACAAATTCAACCGTCCGGTAAATATATACCAAAAGTCTATCCAAAACAGTTTTAAAAAGGAGAAAGAGAAGTTATTTTTTAAATAAATAATAATTTAATTACAACATGTAGAAATATTGTTTTATAGTATATCTGACTAAAAGTACTAGACACTGACGCCACGAAAGTATAGGCTACTGTGTGGAATGAAGCCGAACGAAAACCCGAATCCAGAAAATCAAGTACTCAGAAAATATTTGCAACTTTCTGATACAGCAAAATGAAAGAAAATATGCATGTGAAAAAGTTATTCTTTAAGCATCCAGTGTTAAGCATCCAGTGTGAGACGTTACTGGAGTTCGCCCTAGAAGAATTTCTCTCAGGCCCGACGCCCGAGGTGAGAAGCCGCCGTTCCGAGCAAAGATGTGTCTCTTCCACTCTAGCGACGCCGTCCAGTCTTCCTTCTAATCTCTCGGATCATCCCACGTGCTCCCGAAGAACAGTCGCTTGTCTTCCGCCAGAATTTTTGAATTACTGGAGAGATCAACTTCCTCCCTTTGGGAGAGATCACTTCCACCTTCCTCCTCATATGAGGAGAGATCATTTTCACCAAATTCCCTTTCTAAGAGAGGTATTGTTTCTTCGGTGGAAAAACTGGAAAAACGTTTTCAATTCTTAATCGTATTGTTATCTTGTGTAGCGGTCTCCACGGGGCCAGAAGATGCAACAGATCTCGTTTCGACGAGTTTTCGAGGTGTGGATTATCTTTCAAAGTCACAATCTAAAGTGACCAACTTTCAACTTTTCGGCTTTACCGTGAATATTTTGTCGATGCATCTGATCTATTTGAATTCGCAGTCGCTTCTATCGACGCATGTGAGCTTTGGCTCCAATTCGCTGTCAAACTTATACGAAGATCTATCTGCTTTAATTTCTATGGATTTTATGTTATGTTGTAGTGATCAAAGAGAATGGAGAATTTCCTCTTTTTATTGTAATTTGGAAGATTAAGTTAATGGAATCAAAGTTTGAAAAAAAAACATCCAATGTAAATGAACAGAAAATCCAAAATAAAGATCAATGTGAAGATCAATGATCATATCTAATCCCACTTGATACATCACTCATGATTACTGATCAAGTAAACCAATGCCTCCATGGAATAAAGCTTGTTGATTAGCACTTCCACATGCTTTATCAAGAGCTTAGCAACGGTCTCAACCGAATTCATTTATTAACTAAGGTGTATGGTTTCACCGAGAGAGTATCGATAAAAAAAAATGTAGACTCTTTTCCTTTTAAGTTCCTGATGACCAAAACAATTTTTTTTACTTTTCAGTTTCATTCTTCTCCCTTTTGTCTTTTCGATAGATCGATTTCTCCTTAATTTTCTTGGGTATCATTGTATTTTTTTGTATCAATCTCTTTTCCCTAATATTTTAATGGGATTTTTCTTTGGCTAGTCTTCCGGTTCACTCACTACAAGAAAACATGTCGTTTACAACGGACAGAATCGATGTAAAATCGATGTAAAACAGACTTTGGGACGGATTAGCGACGATTACCAAATCGTCGTAAAATGATCGTCGTTACTTGAGAATCGTCGTAAATCCGTCGTAAAACTAGGACGAATACAAATCGTCGTAAAATCGTCGTAAATAATCCGTCGTAAAATCGATGTAAATTTACAACGACATTACATCGATTTTACATCGCAACATTACATCGATTTTACATCGATTTCTCGAATTTTTAAATTGGTAATCCGTCGTAATATCGTCGTAATATAAGGATGTACATTCGTTGGTAAACCGATGTAAAATTAAATCGATGTAAATTCGTCGTAAACTATAGATCGATGTAAAATCGATGTAAATTCGAATTCGATGTAAAATCGATGTATAAATTAATAATTAAAAAAANACATCGATTTAAAATCGTCGTAAAATTTCGTTGGTAATTGACTGTTTTCTTGTAGTGACTTCCGTGTTATCTATATCCTTGATCTTTTTATATTGAAGGGAAGAAAGAGGGAAACCGTACTTTTTACATTGACTTGTCTTGTCAAGCTTGAATGAGGTGTCTTGCTCAATGTATGCCAAGCCCTAAGATGGAAAAAATTAAGTTCATTTTGGTGTGATTTCATCGCTAGATAATTCAAATACTCAAGAGATATGGTCGTCTTGGTAGATTTATCCACTTATGGCTTTTTGTTTTTGTTTAGACCAATCTGCAGTTAATCACTGCCACTTCTTTTTGCAGATTCGAGTGAATATCTTCTCTTGCCAACCCCACATGATCTTAGTGAGCATGAGTACCACAAGTGGATGATGGATGATGGATGCAACACGGAAGAACAATGATATGAAGCATCGGCTTTGGGGTGTAATTTCAAATATCTGTGTACCTTCTTAGAACTGCTTGTTTTTGTATACCAGACACCGTCGATGAGCGAGATGATGAGAAAACTCAGTTTTAAAAGAAAGTAACTCGTTAGCTAAAATAAATATAGCAACAAAATTATTTATTAATAGAATTTACCGCGCCAAATTGTTTAATAACAGAAATAAATAATTATAATATATTAACTTTGACCCTATACTTTTTGTTGGTCAGACTTTGACCCTATACATTCTCATTTTATTACCTAAAACATAGGATTAATTTTTGCTTTTTTTCTTTAATGTATTGATATTATATTGTTCATAGAATAAATATTGAAAATTCTGTATAAAAATATATGGAGTCTGATGATAAAAAAACAAATAATTGAATCCAAAAATATGGAGACGATGAATATTAACACTTTTTCCTTTTAATTATATAAAATTTGTGTCTTTTTTTCGTTTAGATTTTACAAAACAAAAGATAGAATTTTTAATTCTGTATGGATGGAAATAAGCGTTTTTGCATTGATGAACTACTCGCAAAAGCAATTATGAATGGAATAATTGCTTTTGCATTGCATGCTTTTAATACTCAAGATATGTTCATTGAATTTTAACGATTTTATTAATTTGATGTGAACGTTTGTTTTTGAGCAAATTTGATTGGAGAATATATATTTGCTCAACAACAAACATTTTTCCCGTCTGATTAGTGAAATCAATAAAACAAATTGTTTAATAAGTTATAGCTTCCTCTGTGATATCTTAACTCTTAACAAAATTGTTATGCATTAGGTTTAATATAACTGAATCTCTGAACACCTACATTGAGTTAAGGAGAAAAAATTAGACAATCGAGTATAAACTCACCGATTGGTGTTCTTCACCTTAGTCATCGTGATGCAATCGAAGATTCCAATATTTCTATTGATTAGTTAATGGGTGCAGTGCATTCAGTCCCAACAATACCCAAACCAAAATACAACTAGATGATTTTGCCAATGAACTAAAAGATAACCACATAGACAACCACTAATATTAGTTTAATTGAATTGATCTAGTTTCTAATTTTTCTAACAAAAAATAAATTAATTTAGTTAAAAAATTGAAACACAGATTTTACTCATCGAAAGTATTAATTATTTTTTAAACGGAATATGAGTATTAACTTGTCCATATAAAAGTCAGATTCATAGTTTTTATTTTCAAATCCAAAAAAATTGATTAAAACTGAACTGAATTCTTGCTTAGACCAGTCATCAATTCGTCTCTTCGACGTATCCAAACGTTGATTTATATGAATTGGAAGAATATGTTATCTGTTGGACCAAAATTTAAAAGCCATTGGGCTTTATTAAATTTGTTAAGTGTCGAAAGAAATAGGAAAATATAAATCAATTGGTCAAGTTGTAAAACAAGCGAGAACGTATCAAAAATTTCCGAATTTAAAGTTTAAGAAATTTCGAGGAGTATAAATATAGGGGTTGATGTTTTATTTTCACCTATCCCACGAAGTTAACCCTAATTCTATTTTTTCAAGTTCGAATTCTATTTCTCAACCGAATCAAAGTTAAAAATTTATTTCTACGCAGATCAAAGTTCGAAACCAATTTCCCGCCACGATTTGACTTGGTTTATGGTATACCAATAAAATATTAACCAACTAAATACCAAAGAAAACCAAAATTAACCCATCTATGACCCGATTCAACCCCTAAACCCGTTTTTTTAATGAATTCCCTAAACGATTACAACCCGTCACACATTCCAGATTGAATTTGATTTTGTTGATGAAGGTGAGTTAGATCGTTGATTGCAGCCATAGCAGGAGCTGTTCTGGATCGGTGGAATCCACGGTGGGTGGATTTGGGTTTTCGCAAAAGTGGGTTCCGGAGATGGGAGGAGTCTACGGTTGAGGAATCGGAGAACGAGGTTGTGGCGGAGGAAGACGGCGAAGGATTTTGAGAGAGAGCGTCGATGAGAGAGAGCGTCGATGAGAAGCTTTGAATCTCGTTGAGGGCGAGATGGACCAAAGAATAATCGGTCGATGATTTCTGGATCGGATCCGCCGGAGGAGAGGGTGTGAGCTGGGGAAGGGTGAGAGACGGCGGCGGAGGAGGGAGAGAGAGTATGAGGGGGAAGTGGTGGGAGGAGGAGAAGGCGACGGCGTGTAGAAGTGCTTCCACGTTGTTCGATCTCAGCCGTTCGATGGCGGTGGTGTCGCCGTCGGGTCACCTTCCACGTTTTTTGCTTTTGAATTTTAATTTCAATTTTAGTTTCAATTTTAATTTTATTGTGTCATCTTCTCTTTCTAGAGAAGATTCCGACAGTTTTCCTCGCCGATGTGGGATGTCTTCCTTCTTCCCAAGACCAGGCGGTTATCTCCGGCACGGACAATCGGGTCCAGCACGGCGAAGCAGATTCTAATGAGCAAATTAGGGTTTGTTTAATGATACGATTTGGGGCAAATTCCAAAATCTGTATCTCAAATCAAAGTCTCTCTGCATATTTTCCTCGGTGTCTCTATCCAAACAGAGGAGAGATGTTGACCAGACATGTCGATCTGCGATGGGCGATTCACAAGTCTGATCGCGGTACAGAAGATCAACAATTCTTGAAGATCAACGTGTAATTGTTCTTATTCCTGCGTAATGTCCTTCTTAAGCAATGTATTGGTTGTAATTGTATGTGTGATTGACAACAATGTAACTCTCGATTCAAATTAAGTTAATGAATAGATGTTAAAAAAAAAAAAAAAAAAAAAACGGGTGAAGAAGAAGATGAAGAAGTCGGGTCGGGTTGTATTGTTAACGGGTCGCTTTTTGGGTTCGGGTCTGGTTTGAATCAAGAAATTTGGTTTAAGGTTTATGTTACAAACCGCTCAAAATGACATCAAACCAATAAAACCGACATATGTGGTTAAATAGGTTTTTAATTTTGATTTAGTGAGGAAATATGATTCGAACTTTGGGGAAATAGAACTATGGTTAAACTCTGTGGGAATGTGTTATTATATGAAAGTTCTCCGGGAGAAATAGAACGTCAACCTTAAATATAGACATAGTAATGTCTTTGTTCAAATGGTGTGTTAAGAGAGAAAAGAGAGACCACGCGCCGCCGCCGAACCGGGCTTGGGTCTTGGGTCTTGGGTGCCCAAACCCACTACAAGATGTTCTTTTTGGGACAAATTTGTATTGACGTTTTGTCAATGTTTTTTTGTTGACTAAACTCAGTCAAATAAAAGACCAAGTCAAATGCGTAAATCAAATGGATATTCGGATATTCTCCTTATCCTCACGCAACGAGACCGAGTCTTCTGGCTCCCACGATCTGCGAGATCTTCTGCGACGCATCTCTCTTCCTTGGTCATAAATACACGACGACTCCTCTCATTTTAATACACACTTCAAAACTCATTTCTTCACAGAAAAAAATACCAGCAATCTCTCTCGTCTTTTTTCTTCTTAAAAAACGTAAGTTGAGAGTATCGTAGTTTATAAGTTCGTACATTCTACGATCGAGTGATGCGATCGTAGTTTCCAAATGGTTGTATCTTAAGATTCACTATCTCATAAAACCGTCACACTGCGAGAGATATTTTGAATTAAGGAAAGAGATCATCTCGCCTCCATTTAATCATCGTTTTCCTTAATCGGTTTTAACATCGTTTTTATTCAAAGATCATTGGTCTATTCATCGCAATTTCTGTTTCTGTATTTTTGCTTCCACATTATTAACCTTCATGATCACAATAGTTATAATACTTACATGACTGAATTAATTTAATTACTTAATTAATAGAATCATATATTAACATAAATGTAAATCTCCAAAATATATATTCACAATATTATACCATTAATGTTATGGATCTTCTAGATATTTTTATATTAATAAGAAAAGAAAAAACGATAAAATTAGTTTAACGTTTTTTTAATACGTCGGCGAGTTCTCTTTTTGGATTTGGAAACCAAGTCTTGGATATATTGAAGTCGAAGGAAGAGTTCATTATATTCTTCAGCGGTTCCAGTCTCATCTGCTAGCACTTTTCCACACCAATTACACGACCTGCGAATTGTTTCGTAGAATCCAAATTATATAAAATTATAGAATTTTCTATTAGAAAAATAGGAAAAATAAAATAAAATTGGTGAACACATACTTGACGGTACCGGCGTTTCCTTCACGGCGGATGGGAGTTTTAACGCCGCAGTGACCGCACAGCATTCTTTCTTCTTCTTCACCGGTCGTTACTTTTGCCATCGTCATTCCACACAAAACACTAATTAAGTTTTGATTAGTGTTTATAGAGCGAGACCAAAACTAATCTGATTCCTTTAAGAACTTGGAATGTTTTGATTCAATAAATCGGGAGATTTTGTTGTTGTTTTATTTGGTCCTTCAATTTCGTTGTCTTTTAAGGGGATTTAAATAAGGTTGTGCTTTTGGTCTTTGGCTTGGAGAGCAAGGATCTTTTAATTAATTATGCGACGGACACGAGTTTGACTTTGTGCATCGTCGTATCATTTTGTACATTTCCTTTTCTTTTCCTAAAAAAAAAAAAACAATTTCTGGTCTATATTTTAAAAAGAAAACACAGACTTAGAAAAGAAAATTTTAGCTTTGGGTCCAAGTAATTATTGTTATATACATTCAAATAAATAATTGCAATAACCTAATTAAAGTATATAATGAAGCAAAAAAAAAAGATGATGGAAACAAATTGGCAAACCATGTTAAAATGATACGTGGATACGGTTGACCATAATAAAATTTTTAAGGAAAAAGTGCTACAGTAAAGTACATCTACAGTTCAAAAAAAAAAATATCTTCGCCTGAGCTCAGGCAATCACGGCATCGATGTCGCCGGCAGGATCTCCGTCCCGGAAAGTGTCTACGGCTTCCCAGATGGCTGAAGATCCAGCCGTTCCTCTCACAACTGCATCGAATGAAGGTACGGTGGTTCTGAATGGAGTTTCAGGGGGAGTGGTGAAATCAAAAGTTCTGGTTCTGGAGCAGGTTCATTCCCCTCCGTCGGTCAAGATCTTAGAGACGAAGGAGGAAGACTCTGAAGTTTCGGCCAAAATTTCAGATGAAGCAATACTCTCGGAGAAGATGAAGACCTTCGAAAACCTGGATCTCCAGGCGGTTCTGCAGTCCTCTGTGGACGACAAGTCAACGCCGGTGGTAATGGAGAATCTCCCAGCAAATCCAGCGTTACCAGCAAACTCGAAGAAACCTTCATACTCTTCAATTGTCCAAGCAAAACCTCAACTAAAGAAGCATGATTTTAGTGTCTCACTAGTTGGCGGGGAAGAAACGGTGATGATACCAGACGATGTCATTAACGGATCCACTCCGCTGTGGGAAGACTTTATCATCGGCACCGCACATCGCTAAAGTCCATGTCATAGTCAACAAGATATGGACTATCGGAGACAAACCGGCTAGGATCGACGCGTTTGTGGTGAACGACAAGATGATCAAATTCAGAATACGTGATAGCATAATGCGATCCCACGTTCTAAGAAGGGGGATGTGGAACATAGCGGACGTGCCTATGGTGGTCTCGAAATGGTCACCGGTGATAGAAGAAACACAGCCCGAGATCAAATCAGTTTTGATGTGGGTAATATTGAAGAATGTGCCTCACAAAATGTACTCATGGGAAGGTCTGAGTTTTTTGGTGAGTCCAGTAGGTGAACCCAAAAGATTACACCCTGACACCGAAACTTGCAAAAGCTTCGAGGTGGCAAAGGTTTTTGTGGTGGCGGACTTATCAAAAGAACTGCCAAAATCATTTCGATTCAAATCAGAAAAGGGGTTGACGCAGTGGTAGAATTCAAATACCCATGGTTACCGATTCGATGTGATACATGCTCTAAATGGGGACATCTCATGGACTCATGCATTGTTGGAAGTAAGGAAAAGGGAAATGGAAATAAAACAGGAGCAGAGAAAAAAATTAAATATATAGTGAAATACATGCAGAAGAAACAGCAGAGTGAAGTGTTTCAATTGCAAGAAAAGAAAGCATAATGGAAAAGAACAAAGGTTTAATGGAAGATTCTGACTTGAAAGAAGGAGGAGTAGAGGGCGGGGATGGGGATGAGAACATGAATTTGCTGATCACTGGATGTTCAAATGTGACTCCAACCGAAGAAGATAAGATGAAAAAGAAAGTCGCAGAAGAAGAAAATAAAGAAGAGAATTCAGATGAAGGAAACTGGAGCTCTCCAACAAAGTTAGGACGAATCCAAAACAGAAACAAAGGAGGCACGAGCAAAGAGAATTTGGAATCTCCGTCTCGTTACTTTGTTTTAGCAAACGAAAATGAAGAAGGGGAAAATGTTTCAGCCAACAGTGAAACATAAATAGAAGAATGGGAAATTAAAAATGAGGAGCAAGCGACTCAGGATAAGAAGCAAGGAGTAACTAGCACTCTTCGCCCTTCGATACCGAGAGCTACAAAGACCGGTGCTCAAAACAAGGCTTTGAGTAAAAAGGTCCCCAAAAAGAAAAACTAAATGTCGGGGTTCTTCTGGAATGTGCGCGGATTTAATAAATTTTCAAAACATTCCGTTGTTCGTAGCTGGATACAACAAAGTTCTATGACGTTCGGTTGCTTGATAGAAACAAGAGTAAAGGAGGGGAAGATGAGTCGGATTATCAACACTTTTTTTCAAGGTTGGTCAGCATTAGCTAACTATGAATTCAATCGCCTTGGGCGAATATGGGTTCTTTAGAAGGATAATGAGAGATTAACACCAATTTTCAAGAGCAGTTAGGTAATCACTTGCTCCGTTCTATTGGCAGGACAAGACGAAGAGTTTCTATGCTCTTTTGTGTATGCTTCTAATTTTGTAGAGGAGAGGAAACTGCTATGAGAGGATATGAGAAATCACTATGATTCGCCACTGTTTCGAAAAAAACCTTGGCTAATTTATGGAGATTTCAACGAGGTTTTAAGGGGAGATGAGCATTCAAACTTTACTATCTCTCCATCTATTACAGCTGGAATGAGGGACTTCCAAGAGGTAGTGAGACATTGTATGGTGTTGGATCTGGTGTACCACGGTCCGTGTCTCACCTGGTGCAATAAGAGAGATGATGGATTAATCCGCAAAAAGTTAGATCGTGTTGTGGTGAATAGCGAATGGATGACGAAGTACCCGACCTCTTATTNATGGGGACATCTCATGGACTCATGCATTGTTGGAAGTAAGGAAAAGGGAAATGGAAATAAAACAGGAGCAGAGAAAAAAATTAAATATATAGTGAAATACATGCAGAAGAAACAGCAGAGTGAAGTGTTTCAATTGCAAGAAAAGAAAGCATAATGGAAAAGAACAAAGGTTTAATGGAAGATTCTGACTTGAAAGAAGGAGGAGTAGAGGGCGGGGATGGGGATGAGAACATGAATTTGCTGATCGCTGGATGTTCAAATGTGACTCCAACCGAAGAAGATAAGATGAAAAAGAAAGTCGCAGAAGAAGAAAATAAAGAAGAGAATTCAGATGAAGGAAACTGGAGCTCTCCAACAAAGTTAGGACGAATCCAAAACAGAAACAAAGGAGGCACGAGCAAAGAGAATTTGGAATCTCTGTCTCGTTACTTTGTTTTAGCAAACGAAAATGAAGAAGGGGAAAATGTTTCAGCCAACAGTGAAACATAAATAGAAGAAGGGGAAATTAAAAATGAGGAGCAGGCGACTCAGGATAAGAAGCAAGGAGTAACTAGCACTCTTCGCCCTTCGATACCGAGAGCTACAAAGACCGGTGCTCAAAACAAGGCTTTGAGTAAAAAGGTCCCCAAAAAGAAAAACTAAATGTCGGGGTTCTTCTGGAATGTGCGCGGATTTAATAAATTTTCAAAACATTCCGTTGTTCGTAGCTGGATACAACAAAGTTCTATGACGTTCGGTTGCTTGATAGAAACAAGAGTAAAGGAGGGGAAGATGAGTCGGATTATCAACACTTTTTTTCAAGGTTGGTCAGCATTAGCTAACTATGAATTCAATCGCCTTGGGCGAATATGGGTTCTTTAGAAGGATAATGAGAGATTAACACCGGTTTTCAAGAGCGGTCAGGTAATCACTTGCTCCGTTCTATTGGCAGGACAAGACGAAGAGTTTCTATGCTCTTTTGTGTATGCTTCTAATTTTGTAGAGGAGAGGAAACTGCTATGGGAGGATCTGAGAAATCACTATGATTCGCCACTGTTTTGAAAAAAACCTTGGCTAATTTATGGAGATTTCAACGAGGTTTTAAGGGGAGATGAGCATTCAAACTTTACTATCCCTCCATCTATTACAACTGGAATGAGGGACTTCCAAGAGGTAGTGAGACATTGTATGGTGTTGGATCTGGTGTACCACGGTCCGTGTCTCACCTGGTGCAATAAGAGAGATGATGGATTAATCCGCAAAAAGTTAGATCGTGTTTTGGTGAATAGCAAATGGATGACGAAGTACCCGACCTCTTATTCTGTTTTTGAGGCGGGCAGGTGCTCAGACAATTTGCGTTGTCGAATCGAGTTGGAGAGTAAGAACGAACGAGGTAGACGGCCTTTCAAATTTATGAATATCACTATGAAGCTACCTCAGTTCCTTTCGGTGGTGAAACAGTTATGGGACAGCACAACTCCTTTGTTTATTTCGACTTCGAGTCTACACCGATTTTCAAAAAAATTGAAAGCTTTAAAACCTGTGTTGAGAGAGCTGGGCAAAGAAGCATTCAGGGATCTTACTCGCAGTACGAAAGAAGCCCATGTCGACCTTTGTAAGAAGCAAGAGGCAACGTTGCAAAACCCATCCCATGAACGAATGGAAGAGGAAAGCGCAACTTTCTCTAAATGGCAGAATTTATCGACCTTTAAGGAAGGTTTCCTCAAGCAGAAGGCAAAGACTCATTGGCTAGATGTGGGAGACCAAAACAACAAAGCTTTTCATAACGCAGTCCAAGTGCGAAAGATGAAGAATGCTATTAGAGAAATTAGAGATATTAATGGGGAATTACTAAGCGAATGAGAAGAAATTAAAAATGAAGCTGAGCGATTCTTCAAGGATCTTCTAACAAATTCACCATCGGATTTTCAGGGAGTTTCTGTGAATATATTGGAAAAAATTATGAGTTTTCGTTGTTCTCAGGAGGAGCATAATCACTTGGTTAAAGAAGTGACAAAAGAAGAAATTAAGAAGATTATTTTTGCAATGCCAAATGACAAGTCCCCGGGGCCGGATGGTTACACTTCTGAATTTCTTAAGGCAGCTTGGCCAGTGATTGGAAACGATTTCATGGTGGCTATAAAATCATTCTTCATAAAAGGTTTTCTCCCCAAAGGTTTGAATTCCACTATACTAGCTCTCATTCCTAAGAAAGATGATGCAGTGAAGATGAAGGATTACCGACCAATCTCATGCTGCAACGTCTTGTATAAGGTGATCTCGAAAATCATTGCCAATAGGTTCAAGCTTATGCTACCAAAATTCATTGCTCAAAACCAATCAACGTTTGTTAAAGAACGCCTTCTTATGGAGAATGTGTTACTCGCTACATAACTAGTAAAGGATTATCACAAAGAGGAGATGTCTCCTAGATGCTCCATGAAGATTGATATTTCAAAGGCTTTTGACTCAGTACAATGGAGTTTCATTTTGAATACTCTTGAAGCTCTCCACTTCCCAGAACAATTCATACATTGGATTCGATTGTGTATTTCGACACCTTCCTTCTCTGTCCAGGTCAATGGTGATTTTTTGGCTAGGTTTTTTCAAAGCAAGAGGGGGATAAGACAAGGCTGCTCATTATCTCCTTACCTATTTGTCATTTGCATGAATGTACTATCGCGCCTGATTGATGCCGCCGTAAACGAGAGGAAGATTGGGTATCACCCAAAATGCAAAACAATTCAGCTCACCCATCTCTGTTTTGCAGATGGTTTAATGGTGTTCGTAGACGAGACGAAACGTTCAATTGAAGGGATCTTGGAAATTTTTGGATCCTTTGCGTCTATGTCTGGACTTAAGATCAATATTGAGAAATCTACTCTCTACTTGGCAGGAATTTCAGACCGAAAAAGAGGAGATCATGGCACAATTCCCATTTGCTATGGGACAGCTACCGGTGCGGTATCTGGGTCTACCTCTACTTACAAAGAGAATGACGGTGACAGATTATACCCCTCTTATCGAAAGAATTCGAAACAGGATATGCTCTTGGACAGCCAGATCCCTTTCGTTTGCAGGCAGGTTACAGTTTCTTAGCTCTGTTATCGTAAGTGTCACTAATTTCGGGATGTCAGCGTATAGGCTCCTAAGTCTATGCATCAAGGAAATTGATAAGATTTGATCAGCTTTCTTATGGTCGGGTCATGTGCTCAATCCAAGAAAAGCTAGGGTTGCTTGGGATACGGTTTGTCAACCGAAGAGTGAAGGCGGGTTGAGGCTAAAATCTCTCCGCGAGGTGAACAAGGTAACATGTCTGAAACTGATTTGGCGTATTCTCTCGGTACGAGATTCTTTGTGGGTCAAATGGGTTTGGAGTTCAATTATCCGTAAATGTTTTTTTTGGACGCTGAAAGAAAACTCTACCTTAGGGTCTTGGATGTGGAAAAAACTTATGAAATACAGAGAGGATGCAAAACATTTCCATAAGGTTGAGGTTCGAAACGGTTCTACTACATCTTTCTGGTATGATAATTGGTATACTATGGGTCGATTATATGATCATACGGGTGCAAGAGGCGTAATTGATATGGGAATCGGCATACATGCCACAATGGCTGAAGCGTTACAAACTCGTCGGCGGAGAAGACACCGAGTCGCGACTCTAAACAACATCGAGCAAGAAATCACAAATACAGCCCGATTGACCAGGATTGATGGTGAAGATCTATCGCTTTGGAAGTGCACTGAAGAAACTTCAAGAGGATGTTTACCACCAAAAACACTTGGAATCTGATTCGAACGAGAACGCCAAAGAGGGACTGGTCTGAAGGGGTTTGGTTCCGATACTCTACACCTAAGTACTCATTCTTCACTTGGCTCACAATTCTCAATCGTCTTTCAATGGGGGATAGGATGAAACAATGGAGTGGAGGACAAAACAATGATTGCGTTTACTGCGGTCTCGAGGAATCAAGAAATCACCTCTTATTCTCATGTACATTCACCTCGGGTATATGGGAAAACATAGCATCTCGCCTTCTCGGTAATGACTACACGACGGACTGGGAGCTGGTAGTCACACTACTGCACAACTCAAGACTGGATCGGGTGGATACATTCCTCTTCAGGTACACATTCCAAGCCACGATCTATCATATTTGGAGAGAAAGAAATTCTTGAAGACACAAAGATAAACCCATTCCCGTAGCTCAACTCACTAGGTTCATCGACAAAAATATTCGCAATCGCATCAATGCCATCCGCAAAACGGATGACCGATCATATGATGACGCTATGGTCGCATGGCTCGCCATAAGACCTACTTGAAACGGCGGTAGAAGGAAAGGTGAAACAATTCGACTATCTATCAGTTTTTCTTTTTTCTCTCTGATTTTTGTAAACGAAATTATGTATTCATTGTAAAAACGTTTTTTGGGTTCGAATTAATTTTACATTCAATTCAAAAAAAAAAAAGATGATGAATCGGAATATGATGAACCCATTACATGATTTAGCAAAGGGGTGGTGGCCTATTGGTAGTATAAGGAGGTTAGTTCCTTTGTGCCCCGGGTTTAAATCCCTTTTGGGACGGAAGGTTATTCTTTGAATCATAATATCTAAAGGCTGAGTCCGGGTACAGAGGATAATTATAGACTGAAGGTCCAGAACTCCCACGGTTCATCAAAAAAGAAGAAGATGATAAGCCATTACGGTCTCTAACACCCAAATCTTCAACTTTTTTGAAGATAGTGTAAGTACCGCATACAAACGGAGATGAAAAGTGTGATGTAAATATTTTTAATAAACATTTATAAATGATAGAAATAAAACGAAAGAAAAGAAAACGAGATAAAACAAAATCTTAAAAAGACGTTTCGAAAAACAAAACACGGAGGCGAAATATGATCTCTTTCCTTAACTCAATAAATCGCTTGTAGTGTGACAGTATTAGCGATTTTTGAATCCTATATTACAACCGCATTGAGACCATTTCGCAACACTCGAAAACTGAATCTACGAACGATTATTCTACGCTATACTCTCGAGGCACTTACATTTAAAGAACAAGAAAGATTGCTGGAATTTTCTATGAAAAACGTGAATAAATGTGAAAGACGATGGCTGCTTTTATAGCCAAACGCTGAGCGGTTCCGATCCGCAAAAGGAGGCACATGCGCACGTGGAGTGAGACTCGGTCTCGTTGCTCAATCTACGCGAAGAGAGGAAGTGTTCGACGAGAATTTTGGACGTGATATTTGACTTTATTAAGTCGCAAATCAATTCAAAATTCAAACCAAAGTGTGTTGGATTTGGGCTAAAAATTTTGTGGTTTTGTTATGGATTCGGCCCAAAAACATTAACCAAAAATTGTTCCAAAAAGAGTGGCGTGTCCGAGGATGTGTTCAAGTTGACTCTTTTCCCTTTCTCTTTAGGAGACAAGGAGGCACAATGGGAGAAGAGTGTTATTACTTTAACAATAACAACATGGGATGAGTGGAAGAAGCAGTTCTTATCCAAATTCTTCTCCACGCAAAAAACCGCAAAATTGAGGAACGACATCACTAGCTTCAAGCAAGGAGCTAATGAGTCACTATATGAGGCATGTGAGCGTTTGAATGATTATACAAGAGAATATCCTCATCACGGAGTCCCAAGAGAGTCTATTCTTGGCATCTTCCACCGCGGTATTCATAGAGACTATCAACTAGCTCTCAATACCGCAAGTAAACAAACTTTTCTAGTCTCACCATACTAGAAGGATAAATCCTTGTAGAGAACCTTGCTCAAAGTGAACAAATTGGAGGAAGATACTATATTAGAACCATAAGGGAGGTAAGAACGGATGACTCAAAGATAAAGGAGTTGAGCGATAAGTTTGACAAGATGCTCGTCTCACTCCAAAAACCAGTACACTTTGTTGGAGACTTTGAAGGGAACAAAGAGCTAGTTTTTGATGCTAGCCAAGAAGGACAAGAAGAGGTCAACTATGTCCAAGGACAAGGTGGATACTATGTCAAAAGACAGTTCAATCCGAACTATAGGAACCACCCCAACCTCTTTTACCAGAGCAACAACGTAGAAAACTCTCAAGATCAAGTCTACCCACCTCAAAACAAACCTCAAGGTTTTACACCACAAAAATTTCAGCCTACGTTCCAATACAACTACACAAATCAAGGGAACCAAGGCAATCAAAACCAAGGTCAAGCAGCACCTCAAATCAGCCCACTTCAACCGATGGAGATGTGAAGACACTTGTGCAAAGAGTCATTGAAGGACAAGTCAAGAGTAGTGCCGATATTGGAAAGAGATTTGTGGAAGTTAACAACAAGANAACAAATTGGAGGAAGATACTATAATAGAACCATAAGGGAGCTAAGAACGGATGACTCAAAGATAAAGGAGTTGAGCGATAAGTTTGACAAGATGCTCATCTCACTCCAAAAACCAGTACACTTTGTTAGAGACTTTGAAGGGAACCAAGAGCTAGTTTTTTATGCTAGCCAAGAAGGACAAGAAGAGGTCAACTATGTCCAAGGACAAGGTGGATACTATGTTTAAAGACAGTTCAATCCGAACTATAGGAACCACCCCAACCTCTCTTACCAGAGCAACAACGTAGAAAACTCTCAAGATCAAGTCTACCCACCTCAAAACAAACCTCAAGGTTTTACACCACTAAAATTTCAGCCTAAGTTCCAATACAACTACACAAATCAAGGGAACCAAGGCAATCAAAACCAAGGTCAAGCAGCACCTCAAATCAGCCCACTTCAACCGATGGAGATGTGAAGACACTTGTGCAAAGAGTCATTGAAGGACAAGTCAAGAGTAGTGTCGATATTGGAAAGAGATTTGTGGAAGTTAACAACAAGATGGATGGGAACTACAATGAGTTGGATGGAAAGATTACAACCTTGGCATCACATGTCAAGACTATTGATCTCCAAGTAGCCCAATCCGCTGCAAGTGCTAAGGCTCAAAAGGGAGTTCTACCTGGAAAGCCTGAATATAATCCTAAGGACTATTGCAACGCCATCTTCTCAAATGTTGTGAATGAGATGCCCTTGAAGATGAGTGATCAGGAGCAATCTAAAACAAATGAGAGGGATTTGCAAGAGCTAGAAAGACTCCTTGGATGGCCGACTCAAGAGAATGTAATCCAAATTGAGGAAATGCAGCTCCAAAGGGACTACAACTGAGCAAGAAGAGGAGACCCAAACGGCTGAGCAAAGAACATACATGCTTGAGCTGCCTTTTCCGCGGCCAAACTACACTAGAGCTCATAAGAAAGTCCTTTCTAAATTTAACAAAGACATGGATCACTTAGAAATCATACTCCCTGTTTAAGGTGATCTATCTCTTGTCCATACTAGCTCATAGAATATTAATAAAGGACATCTTGGCCAACCATGAGGAGGTCAAGAAAGTTATTTTGATATATGAGCCATCAAGAGAATCAGTGGAGAAGCCAAGTCTAATTCCCAAACTTAGAAATCCGGGAAGATTCGTCATCCCGTGTAAGCTTGGTAATCTTGAAATAGAGCAAACGCTTTGTGACTCTGGAGCAAGTGTTAATGTCATATCTCTTCATGTTGTACACCAACTAGGAGTCTTTAACGTCCCCGATACGCCATAGCTTCGCCGAGGCGGACCATGGCCGAGAGGTGGGAAGAATAGCCGGGGAAATCTAAGTGTAACCCGAGCCATGGTCCAAAATGATCGACTAAGTCGAATGGCCTAAGACTTAGCCGGAATGGTCCAAAATGACTTTCTTATTCTTTTGGCACTTATATATATTAAATAACCGTAAAGAACAATAAATTTCAACCTAGTCTAGTGGCATGTGGTTTCAATTTTACGTGTCTGGTTTGAGGCCGTTAATTCTCAGTTTTGTTATTTTTCAATTTTTGGTGTTAATAAATCGCAAAACTACATATTTGCCCTCATCTTCTTCCTTTACTTTGCAACTATCAAACCCTAAACTTCGACGATGCCGCCTCCCATTTTTTTCACCATTGTTGTTGATTTTGCTTTTATTTCATTGTGGTTTTTACTCAACTATGATAGATTTACAACCCAAAATCTACTTTCGAACTTAAAAGTCATACAAAGTGAGTAATCGGTGTTGTTTCGAAAATTAGATTCAAAGTTTGTTCTTCGTTCGCCGGTTCTAGTCTCCAGAGACGAACAAACAACGATGAGGATACATAAACGACAACGAGGACTTAAGGAGTGAAGAAGAGAATGACTTTTTTTTGCTTATCACGTTTTATATATTAAATATTTATTATTAACTTAAAAAAAAAAAGCAATCTAGTCTGATGGTCTGAGACGGCATGACTCAATCACAACCTAAGGTTCGAGGCAACCAATGTTTAGTTTTTTTTTCGTGATATTAAAAATTTTAAACCAAAAAACTGAACGGATTGTGGAACCATGGTTTTTAAAGATGAATCGAACTAGACAAGGTTAAATTGTTTGTTATGCTATGTCTATTTATTATATAAAAAACTGATTTGAAGAAAATAGTTCATAAAGATCTGTTTCAAACAACCAACGTCGTTTTAATAAAAATTTTTTTTTTGAATATGTGTTTTAAATCAAAACGCTGTCGTTTCACGTCGACAAGATATAACTATTTTATAACATCGTGAAGTCGAATGTATGATTGAGCACGAAATAAAAAAATTATGTATGAAATTTGAATTTTAATTACTTGGGGTATAATATAGCACGGTGATATAATTCATGTATTAACTTTAGCATATGATTATATGAACTTCTTTCAGGTAAATAGCCAATTTAAACACATAGAGAACCAGTCACACTAAACCAGTCAAATTCACCAATAATTTGGTTCGATTCTTTTATTTTTGTCAACATTTGGTTCGATTCATCTTTAACAAAAAAAAACAAAAAAAACTAGAAGACGATCCACCCAAATGAAGGCTTTTAATCAAATGAATCTTAATAAGATAACAAAAGATCTCTTTGTAAAACAACGCTTAAGCTTTTGTTAAAGGGGGAATTCAGGAAACCCAGATTGTTCCTGTGATCTTGCTTGGTCCGAAATTGACGAATTATCCGAGAAGGAAGAAGAAAAGAAGAAGAAGAAGAAGCTTGAGATGATTCCACTTCCTTCGACGCAGCCGAAATTTCACTAGTCGAGCCATATCTACTACCAAATTCTCCAGAATAAAAAAAACGCTTAGACCTAGTTTAGCAATCTTGCCGTCAACCCATTTTCAAAATATCAGATTTTCAACTGAATTTCGGAAGATTCTGGGTTGCTTGGCAATATCAGATTCTGTTCATGCTCGTTCAAAGCAATTGTATGGCGACGAGTCTCGCTTCGCTTTTGGAGAAGCTCAAAGTGGAGGAGCCATACCTTCCACCACGAAATTGGGAATCCTTACATTCTGAGAGCGGCCGATTTCCTCCTCCTCCAACTCGTGCATCTGCTTCTCCTTCGTCTTCTTCCTCTGTCTCTGTAAGTTTAGTGCCACAAACGAACTATCGCTTTCCATGTATGTTTGTGTGGAAAGAGGAACTTGCATTTCGCTCTTGCGTGAATATCTGTTTGTTAGTAGTAACTGCGTGGCTTGGATCGGAAACCTAATAGGGGATTTGGTAAAGTATCAATTTTAGTGACTGATTTTAGGGATCAATTTAGGGTTTTGGGTTTAGAAATTCATGAGATGATAATTTGTCATTTGCAAGTGTTCTGAGATTATTATTGTTATCAAGTGGAAAAAGTTTGTATATCATGCGGCTAAGTAACTGAGATTACTTCTCACAATTTTCAGACATTTTGTTGTTTGTAATAGGAATCAAGCTTGGTTAGGTTGGCGTTGAATGCTCTGCAAGGTGTTGAGTCTTCTCTTATTAGCATAGATAATCTCTCTTCTGTATTATGCTCTGAGCCAGCTGACAGGACCACCCACAAAATTCCGAGCTTGTGGCATCGGTTGTCAAGCACTGATGCGTTGGGACAGATTCTTAGAAACATAGGCTGCTTTGGTTCTTTGGTCTTTCTTCTCCATAAGTTCATAGACCATTTCACAAGCTTGAATTTGGGTGTGGAAAGTGAAGATGTTTCTTCTGGTAAAGCCAATAGCAAGAGCTGCTATACTCTTGTTAACCAGGCTTTTGCTATTGCGGTAAGAAAGGTCCTAGAAGGCTATATATCTGGACTGGATACGTTATGTGCATCTATAGAACTGAGGCGTTCATCAAACCTTGTGGATGGGTCTGACTATGGTTCCTCTTGGTTAGGCTGCCTTACAAACGTCGTTCATCCAAATATAACATTATTGGAAGTTTTTCTACATACTAGAGAATTACGAACACAGATTGAAGCTCTTGCCAACATATGTGATTTGTATGATATATCCTTGTCTTATTGTGGCTCTCCTTGGGAATGTCTGATTACTGAAGCAACCACGCGATTTGATGGGTTTTACAGAGGAAGCGACCTGCTTACTTACTTATATTCACAACTTAAGGTCAGGCTCAAATATGTTACTCCTTTGATATTCATCTTCTTTTTTGTTTTTCTTTCTTGATGCACGTAGTTATCAGTTAATGTAGCCTAGAAACACCTTCAGTGTCAGTTGTTTCCCATTCACATTTCAGTGATGGTTGGTTTGCGTCATTAAATTTTGCATCTCTGTACTCTCTACGCTAGCAATATTACCTCCTGAATTTACAGTTATAAAGAAATCTGAAAGAATATCAGCACATGGCATCAAATAGCTCTATGCATCTTTTGATGCGGACCACTTGATATGGTGATTGACTTTGCAAGTTATGCTTAAAGTAAGATGTATACATAGCTTGACAAGTTTGGAATTCGCACTTGCTTAAACTATTTATACTTGTACAGTTTAAATCTTTTGTTTTGACTATCTTTTCCCAACATATTTTGCTGTAGGTTGCTGATCCTGCTCACAGTTCTATGCTTAAGTTTTTGTTCCTCAAAACATGTGAGCCATATTGTGAGTTTATAAGATCTTGGATATTTAAAGCCGAACTTAACGATCCTTATAAGGAGTTCATTGTGGAATGTGTCAGTGAATCGACATATTTTTCTTGGAATAAGCCTGGCATCTCCCCATTAAAGAAGGTCAGGGTAATACTCTTTTCTCATTTTCTGCATCTTTGATTTTAGTATCTTTAAAACATTGATAGCAGTTTGGTTCCATTTTTGCACTCTAGGAGCAAGAAGGAGGGCTTGTTCCATGTTTCTTGGATGGCTTCTTGGTACCTATACTAAGGGCTGGTCAACAGCTCCAAGTAATTACAAAACTTCTTGAATTGTGTAACCTTCCTGCATCTGGACACAAAAATTACGCAGATCTTCTTACCTGTTGGACGCATTATTCTACCACTAGTCCAGTGTACCCATCTCCAATAAATTTCAGCAAATTGCATATAGAAGTGATGATACAGAAAAGAGACGAGTACTACAGAAGAATGCAAGAAAAACTTGGTGACCTTTCAAAAAAGTTTGAACTGTTCCTTGGGCAGGTATCATGCTTCTTTTGATTTTTATTTACCAATCATTAGCTCTTGCTATTATTTCCGAAGCTATCATCTTTTTGGTTTATGTGTCTGATGATACTCTTTCATTGCTATGGTAGCTCTGACTTTACTCGTTTTATTGGCCATAGCTGGTTTTACTTTGTCGTGAAATCAGTTTTCCCTTGGTAATTTGAGATCTTACTAATATATTAGTTGAATATCTTGTTTGTACCTGCTGTGTAGTTCTTTTTTTTCTGGAAATCATGTGTATTGTATATCCCAAACGAGATCAAATATTTACTTTTTATCCTAGATTATAAAACTATGATATCAAAATCATTATTATTGGGAGTCTCTCTGATATAGTAGCTTGCAGATGTCTTAGTTAAACAAGACCTTAAATTGCATATAATTGCAGATCTTAAATACATTCTACTTCATCAGTGTCAGTTTTGCGTTGCACCTAAGATTTTTTTCAAATCACACTATTCAGCATTGTAGAAGCGTCTCATTTTCTGTTTTTCTGTTTTTCTGGACTGTGAAAGTGATTAATATAGGGACCCTAAATGCTAACCTCTTTCTGGTTGCATTTGAAGCTATCGAGAAGTTATTCTGCACGAAATTGACATTTTAATTATAGGTTCCGGGAGCAATTTCTTTACCAATATCCAATGGCGACGGAGAAAAAAATCAGCAAAGTTCTGTTTATTTCATACTGGATGAGAGCTTACTAATTCCTTCAAGAGAGGCAATGGACGTGACCAGGTATTCTTCCTGATTCTATGTATCATTTACCCCTAGTCTGCTGAACGTGAACTGATGACATTTTCTTGGGATTTCAGGGACCAGAGTGGTTCAGATTCTGATGACCAGAAAACAGAAGACAGGTGGTTTTCAGAGATAGATGTGTCATGCTCATCTGAATGTTCATCGACTAGGGACTCTTTGGAATCATCTGATGTTGGACTCCTTGATTCACAAAGTACATTAACGGGACCTTCACAAAATTATTTATCAGCTCTACGTTTCTCTGTTGCCTCTGATGGGAAGTGTAATCAGAATCTGGTTCAGCATAGTGAATCAGGTAATGTAGATGATAATGTTGTGAGGAAAGGTGAAAAGGCAGATACTCATCGCCAGTGGATGAATACTAAGCCAGAAGAGTCAACTGAAGTATGCGAGGATGATAAATTTAGAGGGACTCTTTCTATAAAGTCATGGCCCCTTGGCGGATTACCTAGAAATCCATTTTGTGTTGATAAGTACACGGAAGTTGACAGAGATTATCCACCAATTGATTCAGGAGGTAAGATGGAACAGAGGCACTTAGTGAATACTGATGAAAGCACGTTATTATTAAACAACATTCCCACTAGTGGTAGTTATTCGAAGCAGGAGAGAAATCATGATCTTCTGGAAAACTGTTCCTCATCAAAATTAGATTTGTTGAAAGACAAAAAGGTAAACTACCCATACGAGGTGCTCAGTATGAATCCTGTGCTGAGATGTGATTTCTTGCGCAAGCATGGAAACACAAACAGGAGGGACCAGGGGAAATCATTGCCTTTGTTTGATTTTTCGGCGGTGGATGACCCTTCCAAAACATGTCTTGCCAGGATACCTGTAGGATTCCCTGTTGATTTTCACTTGGATACTCACAGTTCTCAGACTGATAGAAAGAGTCATTGCCAGGCCAACCAAGAATGTGGCATAGATAGGTTTGATGTTGAAGGTTCTAACGTTTCTTGCAGTCAATTATCTTTGGGTTCACAAGGTTGCGTTGAAGAAAAAAAATCAGATGCATTCGGTGGAAGTAGATGGCAGGGTATGCTTCTCAGATCAAATAACCCTGAAATTAGTGCATTTAGTGATTGCAGACAGAACTCCTCTGGCACATTTGAATTGCCACTTGATTTTGTTATAGAAAAGTGTCTACTGCAGGAAATACTTCTTCAGTATCCTTCTCGATGCTTTCATTTGCTATATATGTACATAATTAGATTTATAGACATTTGGCTGTCATTTTCTTTTTAGGGGTGGTTTTCTCATGATAACTTGTCGACGACTATTCATATATCACTTTTCCTTAACAAACAAAAGATATAACTTTGTCAGTAAGCTAGCTATCAAGTTGCTCGAAGAAGGATTTGGCTTGCAAGAACATCTGCTAGCTCTACGCAGATATCATTTTATGGAGCTAGCAGATTGGGCAGATGTATTTGTAGTGTCCCTTTGGCATCATGTAAGTCTGCTATCAATCTAATTCATTGTGATGATTCTTTTTAATATCTCCTGATAATGCTTATATATATATATGTTCTGTCATTTGGATTCCCAGAAATGGCTTGTTACAGAGGCGGATAAGCGAATTGCAGAGATCCAAGGGTTTCTAGAATCATCAATACAGAGATCGTCATGTGAACGGGATACTTGTAAGGACAGGTTATTTTTGTACAAAAGACAAGGCACAATGCATCTCCCGCCATCAACCATTGGTATGGTCTTGCACTTAGCAAATTAATTGTCAATATACGTGGTGAAATGTTAATCTGATACTGACGTGTGGAAATTTTCAGGAGTGCGCTCTTTTGATTTCCTAGGGTTGGGGTATCGAGTTGACTGGCCAATCAGCATAATTTTAACATGTGATGCGTTGAAAGCATATGCTGATGTATTTAGTTTTCTGGTTCAAGTGAAACTAGCAGCATATGCATTAACTGATGTCTGGTGCTCACTGAAGGTAAAGGTTCAGCTTTTGTTGATTTGCTGCTTGTGACATAAAATTTTGCTGCAATTTTTCTAAATTCTTGTGGAAGATGTTATTTGAAAATTGTTTTTAATGTTCTGCCTGATATTTCTCGTAGCACTATTCATCTTCTGGGATTTTGATGGCATAATGACTGTAATGTCCTTTTAGGATGTACGACATACGATGCATGAGAATAAAGAGGGGATAGCGAAGCAAGAACTCCGGTGGTTAAACATATTGATGAAACTAAGGTAAACTCAAAAATAAAAGCTTCACACTTTCATAATTTCCTGGTGACTCATTGAGCTAAGTATCTCTTAGGCCATGACTCTGCATGAGCTTAGGTATGGTGATCATATCTCTTTTGGCATGACGATTTAAAAGAGTAACAGAAAGCATTGATATCAATCCATGCAGTATCTGTGAAAATGCTAAATGTCTTCTGATAAAAATCTGTATTGTTTCTTCTTCACTGTGCTCGTATGATACACAATGCAATTTTCTGATCATGGAGTCTCTATGTTCTCCTGGGTATCTTTGACGTCTTTCATCTATGTGCTAGGCATCAGGTCAACCATTTTGTATCAACACTACAGCAATATGTACATTCGGAATTGTCTCACGTATCATGGTCCAAGTTCCTTCATTCCCTGAAGCATAAGGTCTGAGCACACCTTACAATACAGTTTATTTGGTCAAAATATAAATAAGCTTCTATGATGGCCTGCTGAAAATGCTGTATTACCTAAAAGTGAGATTCTTTGTTTGATTGTTGAGTGTGAGCGCCTCACGCGAACTTCTGTCACTATAGCTTATTGGTGTTTAACATCATTGCTTAGCTACTCTGAAACCAAAGTGCATAGTGTTATATATACTTTTATCGCGATTTTCAGTGGTGGTTCTCTTTGATTGGTTTCCTGCACAAGAATTAATCATCCCACTTCCTCTGGTTTTTCAGGTCAAGGATATGATGGATCTTGAGACTGTGCATATGGCTTATCTAAGTGAAGCTTTGCGCATGTAAGTCTTGTTTTCTATCGGTTTAGAAGCCATAATTCAGTTGTACCTTTTCTGGCACTTTAATTTTGACTGACTTGATCTAACCACCCGTTTTAAAAACTCGCAGATGTTTCCTATCTGACGAAACTCGAGTCATATCTAACATTATAGAGAACATCTTACAATGCGCACTGGACTTCCGGTCTTGTCTTCCCCGAGGCACTCAGAGTACAGGTCGAGTTCCAAACGATTCATGTACAAAAACGCTAGGCATAAACACATTTCAGGTAAAACAAGAAGATATCATCAAATCTTTTTTTCGCAGGTAGTTTTAGTTTTGTTACGAGAGCTGAGATTATTTTATATTCACATTAAACAGGTGATGATGGTGAAGCAGAAGTTTGACAAAGAGTTGAAGGATCTGCATTTGTGTCACCTGAGATCACCAAAACATGGGAGGTTTGGGCTCTCTCGCTTCTGGGACTGCCTCAATTTCAACCTATATTATTCGGATATCCTTCATGACTCTAACATCTTCGCTCTTATTCCTTAGAAACCCATATCTTAGTACTTGTGTGTTGTATATTTTTTTTTTGTAAAATTTGGGTCATCTCCATATTTTGTGTTTCATTCAGTACAGTTTTGAGATTTCACACAAATAATTGAGCTCTCTTATTAAGGTTGTTCTTTCTTTTTTCCCTTTAAATTATTAAAGTTTTTCCCGTCGCTCTGAAAAGTCTAGATATGATACTCTTGTAGTCTTGTGTTTTGTAAAACATGTTTTCTCTGTTTTAATTCAATAGTGTTAACACAAATAATTGAGCACTTACTAGTTTTTTTTTTCTTTCCCGTAGCTCTCTTTTTAAAAATCTGTGTCAGATTGGTGATCATGCATTGTCGACAACCAGATCTCGTGATTTTTTAAAAAGGAAAATCATGCATTGTCGACAAAAAAAAAAATCATGCATATTCTTAGGTGATCAAATTATAATGTATGCAAATTGAGGAAATTTTTTAAAAAGAAAATCATGCACTGTCGACAAAAAAAAAAAATTCATGCATATTTTTCGAAATCATTAAATGATTTTAGTAAAAATTATAAGGAATGAAAATAATAAGTTTATATTTGTTTAAATCATTTAGGGTAATTTAAATGTATTTTTTATTTTTTTAAATCATCTAAGAATAGTTCAAAATCTGAACTACCAATCACAATTTAGTTTTTTTTTTCATTTTTTAGAAAGAAACTTTATCCTTTCTTACCGCTCTCACTTTGAGAAATTTGTAAAGCTTTGACTACATCTCTCTTTCTTTTATATCGCTTTTTGCAATTTTCGTCACACTTTCTTTTTCTTTCCGGTTTGGGTTCCCATTTCACTAATTGGTTATTTTAAAAGAGATACCATTTTACCAATTTCTTGTTGTAACGGTAAAATATTACCAATCAGAGCTAAGTATTATTCTGTGGCAGCCATCTGTTTGCAACTATTCAATTCGTGATAAGACATATACAGTGCCATGCCTAGACTTATAGAGGCCTAAGGCAATTTTAATTGTTTTTTTTCTATAATTTTTACTTATCATCAAAAAGCATCATTCTAAATTTTTAAACAAAATATTATTTTAAACATCAGAAAATCTTATAGGAATTGATTTCATAAAATTATAACTCCATACCATTCTTTTAATGTAAGTAACGATAAGTCGTTTATTTATTTTACGTGTGTATATGTAATATGATATTAGTCTATAAATATAAAAATTTATAATATTTGGTTTACAAGAAATTATGAAACACACTTTTTGTGAAGAAAATTTCCGAATATTTTTAATCCTAAATTTAATTATACAATCTATTTATAATGGGGAGGGTTAAAACTAAACATAAAATTAACGTAACTTACTAAACCAAACTATCTATATAAAAAGATGTGGCCCTTAAGTTTAGAAATTTTTTGGTGGCCTAAGGCAATTGCTTTTTTTAAATAACACGGCTCTGGACATAAATATATGGGTTTTTTTTTTGGGTAGGCCTATAACCATTTGTAGACAAAAAAGTGTAGACAAAATATATCTACAAAAGTGGTGAAAGCGATTGTCCACTCTCAAAGATTTCTCAAATCAGAGTCGTTCGTTAATATCTCTTTATATGTCGACTAGCAATACTCCGAATACGTGTGCAGTTGCGTACAACAAGTGAAGAGATAGAGAGATACGGAGAGTCTTTGAGTCTGATTGGTTGAGATTAGAGTAATCGAGAAGAATTGAGAGGGAAGAGATAGAGAAGGAAGGAAAAGTAGAGATTGAGAGGGAAAAAGAAAAATTGAAAAATGGAAATAAAATTAATGTGATTGGTAGTTAATGAAAGTAATTGAAAGGGATTGAAAAAAATAACATTTTCATTATGTTTATAACAATAAAATAAAAATGATTATAGTTGAAGAAAAATAATCAAATATAAATTAATAATTTTATTATAACTTAAAACTATAAATCTATTTTTGGATCACAAAGTAAAATAAAAATATTTGAAAATATGTTGGAATCTATGGACGGCGCCGAAATCTACGTTGATTTTCTGACCATATTTGTTTAGCAATCTGATCACAAACTATCTGCATATACACTCATGTCTCTGATTCTTCTTCAACTCTGGCACTATCGTCATCTTCATGCTCATCATTCTCATTAGCTTGTGCTTGTGCAAAATTATTATTGATATTAATGTTGTTGAAGTTCGAGTCTTTAAAATTATGCTGCTGAATAAAATTACCCATTGTAGCGAATATAACATTTTTCTGTGGTGATATCATACCTAGGAAATTCATTAAGGACCCTCCATTTGTTCTTCCATACTCCAAATGTTCGTTCGATAACAGAACGTAAGGACGCATGCAACCTATTAAATATTTATTTACTGTTCTGAGGAGGTTCACGGTTGAAAAACTCTTGGAGATGATATCTCGTGCCGTCCCTTTGTTCCTGTTCGATATGGAACTAAATATCCACGTCTGTTAGCATATCCAGAATCTACAAGGTAATACTTACTTTCTGGAGGTACAAGAAACATCGAATCATCTCGTATTGTAGTCGCCAACACTCGTGCATCATGGACAGATCCTGCCATCCCGACAAAACTATATGTGAAAAGCATGTCAAAACATTAAGGCTCGCAATTCCTTTTCTATTTATAAATCGGAGTCCTTCTCGACCAGGTGTCACCATTACCGGTACATGCGTTCCATCAAGTGCACCGATAAATCCATGATAATAAGGCCAATATTTTGTCTCTCTTTCCAAACGGTTGGAGATAGCTATCAATTCTTTGACCATTCGTGGGCGAATATACTCTACAACCATTTGTACCATAGCATTAAGAACATCATGAAACTTTCGGTTAATAGTCTCTTGTGAGTGGCCAAACCTTAGGGAAATATCATGTTGCATATCATTTTGGACACAAATGATGAGAAATATTGCGACACTCTCCTCGAGACTTATGTTTCTCGAATCTTCTAAGCCATATCTTTCTTGCAGTATGCCGCATAAGTGGGTGATGCCTTCAGACTCATCCGAGTAAGTGTTTGACATGAAATATCGTTACCATAAATTTGATCTCGTATAATAAGCCATCATTTTTCCCGATCTGAACTCATAGGTTTCTTGGTAAAATATCTCGTATAATACTGCAACATAGGAGATATGCATACTTCCATAGTCTCTTCTTCTTCTAGTAGCATCAACTCTGCAATCTCTTCGTCAGCAAGATTTTCGATTCCTTGTGAACGTAATTCAGCAATTTGAAGTTCCTGATATGTTAAATATAGTTGAATTAGAATTTCTTAAACATAACTTAACTCACACATCAAATATACATAAACAAAGACAAGTAATATTAAAATGTAAAGTTGTAATACAAAATCATCACTACTTTTTCCCATCATCAAACCCAGACCTATTAAAAAAGTTAATCATTTCTGGAACACTACCCGAAGCAGATCCTGCAGATCTAGGAGAGTCAATACCAAAGAAAGAAGAAAAATTAGTCGCAAGTGATCCCGAATCGAATACCCCGGAATTAGGAGAAAAATTCAGAGAAGTATGTGAACTAAATCCTGCCAAAGAAAGGGAAGGTTCATAATTATTGAAATCTCATGCGTCTAACCCACAACCTTGATCACCAATTGATCCACCACCAACAGACCCGCCACCAACTGATTCACCACTAAAGGATCCACCACACCCGTAGCCAGAACCATCAGATCTTACATGACCACTTCCACTAATGTCGTTTGTCATTCGTAGGTTGATAAGATCATAAGGATTTCCATGTCTATCCACACCGGCCAACCTCTCCAAATGACAAATTTTATTTTCTTCACTACGTAACTTCATGAAACCTTCACGAATATCTTCATCATTCATTAACAGCTTGTTTGCCTCTCACCAAAATGTATTCATTGGCTCGATTGGTAAAGATTTTAGTACGGCCAATGCATCGCAATACGTTGGAATTAAGTTTTGACGTGAACGCACCACATCTAGTAACTCCCCACGAGATTCTTCCATACGTTGAAATATTCCTTCAATTTGTGCCTCAAAATTAACTATTCTATTATGAGTACGATGTGTAGTTGTACTTAAAACACGTGAAGATGATATTTTAGTTGTATATGGAGGAATGTCGAGTGGCTTCTCTAGTAGAATGAATAGGTGACCGAGATAGTCTTGATTCTCTTTACTCAGATTATAAAGAATGAAAAATAATAAGTTTTATGTTTGCTTAAATCATTTAGGGCCATTAAAATGTATATATATTTTTTTAAAATCATCTAAGAATAGTTGAAAATCTGAACTACCAATCACAATTTAGATTTTTTCATTTCTTAGAAAGAAACTTTTATCCTTTCTGACTTCTACCCTAGTCCCACTTTGAGAAATTTGTAAAGCTTTTATCATTACTCTCTCTTTTTCTTTTATACCGCTTTTTGCAATTTTCGTCCCATTTTCTTTTTCTTTCCAGTTCGGGTTCCATTTTGTTAATCTATACTATTAAAACAAGAGAGCATTTTGTGTCCAAACATGTATTAGTATAGATATTTCTATAAGTTATCTGAATTAATTAAACATGTTGCCAAACACCAATTATTTTATAGAAAAAATCAGAAAATAGAAAATCTTGGAAAAATATTAATTCATACTAGATTTTAGAGATTTTAAATTGGAAATATCAAACGAGATTATTTAAATTCTGCTAGATTTTCTGATTTTAAATATAATCATAATAATATCAAACCATACTAGATTTTCGAGATATTAAGTTGAAAGTTATAAAACTTTATGCATTTTTTAATAAAAATTTGACAGTCTAATCCTTCATGTGATAATTGACTTGAAATATAACATAATAAATCTGTTATAAATATGCCACATTTGGTACATGATGTTATACAACTATAAACAATTGAAAGAATGTATATTTTAAGTGTATATCCTAATTATTGTCCCGCACACAACACGGATTAAAATCTAGATTTCTTATAGCACGAGTTGGAAATATCAAATCTTATTATATAAAGCTGGATCTCTCAACGTGAGCGTGACACGTCACTACAAGAAAACTGCCTATTTCCAACGAAATTTTACGACGATTTTAAATCGATGTAAGTTTACATCGAAATTACGACGGTATTACGACGAAATATGTATTCGATGTAAACGCGTCGTAAATATTTTTCGTCGTATAATCGTCGTAATTTAACAACGACATTACGACGATTATACGACGATATCAAAAATCGTGGTAAAATCGATGTAATTTTACATCCTATTTACGACGAATATGACTTCGCATATTATGTTGTAAACTCGATGTAATTTTACATCGATATTACAACGATTAGTATTCGAGGTAAAATAACACGATTTAACGTCGAATATTTCCAGTTAGGTAGAACACGTTTTTTAATAGGTTCACCTAATCATTTACATCGAAATATACGTCGTAAATCCAATGCAAATCCGTTGGTAATTCTGAAAAAAATTCTATAAATACATCATAACTTCAAACGAAAGTTTCAAAAAAAAAATAAACACTAATAAAAAAAAACACTATAAATCCTTTTTTATAAAATGTCTATATACGATTTACGAAGATTGATGTATACACAAAAGGATTCAGAGGGAGCGTTGACGAAATAATTCAAAGAGGGGCTTGAAATATTCATGTATCAGGCCGGAAATATGCAAACAACCCTGGAAAACGGTAAGATGTCCTGTCCTTGTTGTAAATGCAAGAATACGAGATATATTTTTATTGAGACGGTGTGGAAGCATTTACTAAATAGAGGGTTTATGCCGCAATATTATGTTTGGTATCAACATGGAGAGGGTTTTGAAAAGAATCAAGCTGATCGTAGTAGTAATTATCAAGGTCATATAGATTTTGATGAATCAAATGATCAGGGTACTAGTTATCATCATTGTCAACATCAATTTGATCAAGATCATGATAGGATGCATGACATGGTTACTGATGCATTTCATGAAACAAATGCTGATAATAGTGTTGAGGAATTCAAGGTAGATGCGAAGCGATTTTATGATATGCTAGACGCTGCAAATCAGCCACTCTACGATTGATGTAGAGAATGTCAGTCTAAATTGTCGTTAGTAGCTAGGATGATAACAATTAAAACTGATGATAACTTATCTGAGGTTTGCATGGATGATTGGGCTGATCTTATTAAAGAATATTTGCTAGAGGATAATTTGGCTGCCGAAACATACTATGAGATACAGAAGTTGGTGTTTAGTCTTGGGTTGCCTTCTAAGATGATAGATGTATGTGTTGACAATTGTATGCTTTTTTGGAAAGATGATGATAAGCTGTAGGAATGTCGATTTTGCCAAAACCCGAGATTTAGGCAGGAAACTTCTAGGCGTAGTAAGATACCGTACCAACGGATGTGGTATCTTCCTATAGCTGATAGGTTGAAACGATTGTATCAATCTGAAAGGACAGCTGCATCGATGAGGTGGCATGCATAACATTCACAGAGAGAAGGAGAAGTGACTCACCCATCAGATGCAAAAGCTTGGAAACACTTTAACACGGTACACCCAGACTTTGCTAAATCTAAGCGAAATGTGTATCTTGGTCTTTGCACTGATGGATTTAGTCCATTCGGTATGTCTGGTAGGCAATATTCTTTGTGGCCAGTTATCGTAACGCCTTATAACCTTCCCCCAAATATGTGCATGCAAAGAGAATTTCTATTCATGAATATTTTAGTCCCTGGTCCTAATCATACATGAGTTGAAACAGTTGTGGTCTACATGAGTTCGTATATATGACTGTTCGAGGAAATTTTTTTTTACGACGCGTGTGGTGCTTATGTGGACAATAAGCGACTTCCATGCATACGGAATGCTATCAGGTTGGACGACCCATGAGAGGTTATCTTGTCTTTATTGCCTCGATCGGACAGATGCGTTTCAGCTGAAACATGGTCGAAAAACATGTTGGTTTGATTGTCACCGCCGTTTTCTACCAATCAACCATCCATATCAGAGAAACAAGCGACTGTTTAGGAAGAACAAAATCGTGCGTGTCCCCCATCTTGTGTATTTATCTGGGGAAGATCTAGAAGCGCAAATAGATCATTTTGGGAGACTAGAAACGGTGAATCGTGGGGGAAATTGGCACACTCCAGCTAATATGCCTGATGGATACGGGGTCAATCACAATTGGCACAAGAAAATCATTTTTTGGGAACTTCCGTACTGGAAATATCATCTGCTGAGACACAATTTTGATGTCATGCACATTGAGAAAAACGTTTTTGATAACATCATGCATACAGTGTTAAACGTGAAAGGAAGAACCAAAGACAGCGGAAAGTCCAGGTTGGACTTGCCCGATATTTGCAACAAAAATGAGTTGCACATATTGAGCAATAAAAAATCCCCAGTTCCTATATTTTGGTTGGGTGCAGAAGAAAATGCATCGTTGTTCAATTGGGTTTCATCTGACGTGAAGTTTTCTGATGGGTACGTATCCAATCTTGCTAAATCTGTTGAGAAAGGACAAAAGTTTTCAGGGATGAAGAGTCATGACTGCTACTATGCAACGATTACTTCATTTCGCATTTGCCGAACTCCTTCCAGGAAATGTTCATGAAGCAATTGGAGGTAAGATACATCATCACATATAAAATTGTTGATATTAATTATATATGTTCAAATATTACAATATATAATTTTGATTGTGCATGCATCAGAGTGTTTTTCCGGGATCTTAGTACAGGGACGTTGTCATAAGATGTAATTGCACAGCTGGCTGCTAATATTCCAATATTGTTGTGCAATTTGGAGAAGATATTTCCCCTGGCGTTTTTTGATGTTATGAAACATCTTCCTATTCATCTCCCTCACGAAGCAGAACTAGGCAGATGTGTTCAGTTTAGGTGGATGTACCCATTCAAGCACTTCATGAAACATTTAAAGGGAAAGAAAAAATATATAGCAAGGGTTGAAAGATCAATTGTTGCAGGAAGTTTGAATGAGGAAACTTCACACTTCACTTCATACTATTTCGCTACAAAAGTATGCACACGCAAACGGGCTCCCGACGATATGATGATGGTGGTGTGGGAAGAACTTATGCAGTAGAGGGTGTCCCATACATCTTCTCACCAATCGGCCGTCTTAGTGGAAAATTGAAGGAAGTTTGGTGGTCTAACGAGAATGACAGGCACATCGCACATACGTACATCCTCCTAAACTGCGAGGAAGTGAGTCCTTACGAGAGGTAACGTAACTATTTAATTATCCACTAATCAATTATATATAGTTCATTATATATATTAATTAATATAAATAAATGTGTTAATTTCCATGTATATATATATATGTATTTTGCAGCTTATTTGTTACCCAGGTACGAGAATGCATTGAAAGCGTTTCAGATGATGAAATAAACGATCGTAAAGATCGTCACTTTGCTCAGTGGTTGAAGACGCAAGTAAGTTAATATATAGTTATAAATATTTCAATTAATCATGCACACTTATCGATATGCATTTTATAGGTTGCGACCCCGCATATCCAATATGGTTTCATGAGTTACTCCAAGGCTCCCTCGGGAAGATAACGACTGCACCCATGTATTTCACTCGTGGTTATGTGTTTCATACATATAAGTACGGCGTTCTTCGGGTAACTACCAACTACAGAGTATTTGTCAGGGATGAAATAGATTTTTATGGGGTGTTGCAGGAAATAATAGAAGTGGAGTACCCCGACTTGGTTAGGATGAAATGTATTCTCTTCAAATGTGATTGGTTCGATCCAACAGTCGGTCGATGGGTGCGAATTAACAAATTTGGTGTGGTTGTCGTCAACAAATCACGACGATACAACAAGTTTGAGCCATTTATCCTAGCATCACAAGCAGAACAAATAACATTTGTTCCATAACCGCGAGTTCGAACCACTGGGATCTCATGGTTATCAGTTATTAAAATAGCTTCAAGGGGTAAAATTATTGGTGTTGACGATCTTCCAATGCAACAAGCTTCTTGCTGTGACATTACAGAACCAAATATTACGGACAACGTTCTTTTAATTGATCCCCGCAACAGGCAACTTGAATATCTACCTGACAACATAGAAGAAGAAGGCGATTCCGATGAGTTTAAAGAGAGTGAAGATGACGATGATGATGAACCTGAAAATGATGAACCCAACGAAGATGATGATTTTGATTGATTTATGATGTAAGTGCTTAATTTGTATAATAATAATTGATCTGGATTCTGGAATTTATCTCAGCGGAAAATGACCGGAGATAATCAGAGATGGGATCGTAAGGATTCCCAGAGGTCAAATATTACCCAAACCCTGTAATTTTATGGTTTGGGTAATATTAGACCTCCGGGAGTCCTTCCGATCCCATCTCCGATTATAAGTGTTACAACGACATTACGACGATTATGTCTTAAATCGTCGTAATGTCGTCGTAAACCTTAAACATGAAATTTAGGGTTTAGGGTTTATGATTGATTATATGTTGTATAGGTTTGGGTTTTCATCGTTTATCTTGTTTTACGTAAGTTCTCTTCTCGTTGTATAAAAAAATTTGAGTTATCACAAAAATCAATTACATTATATACTTCATGCATGTTACGAATAAACTTATAAGAACGAATGTTATACATTATTATGTAAGATAAGAAAATTTTGCATAAATTAGATTTAATAATCGTTATTGATTTTATTGTTTACTATGAGAAGTCTTGTATGCACAAATATACTTCGTTAATACACGACGGATATGTGTATTATAATTTAGGGTTTAGGGTATAGATTTCTTATATTACGACGATTTTATGACGGATCCGTCGTAATTTTGATTGTAAATTACGACGATTTTACGACGAAGCCGTCGTAAAATCGTCATAATAAAAAAATTAAATTTGCCGCGTGGGGGGGGGAAATTTACCGCGTGACGATTGGTTGAATTTTTGGTTTTCAATATTACGACGGATTTACGACAATTCTGTATATACAAGCCCAGATTTCTCTTCCAAGTCTTACGACAATTCAATATTACGACGGATTTACCCTGTACGATGAGAAGATCCAAGTCTACGATAAGACGATCAACTCCTACAACTCTCTCTTCGATATTCTTGCCGCGAGTAACCCTGCTTTGGCGGCCGCACTAAGGCAGCAGCAGCAGCAGCAGCAAACATCGACATCGGGCCCGATTGATCCTCTCGCGCAACATCGAGAGGATTTGGAGCGGAGATCGGACGAGGAGCTTTTTGGTGACTTAGGAATTGACCTAAATGATAATACTTAGTATTTTGAATTTTATTTTGTATTTTGAATCGTATTTTGTTTTTTGAATTTTATTTATAAAATTTTAATTTTATTAATAATTAATTAATAATTTTAATTATNAATAATTCGATAATTCGATGTAAAATAGTTGCAATATTACAACGATATACCAACGATATACCGACGAGATAACGTTACGACGAATTTACAACGGATTTTTTACGACGAGTTTCCGACGATTTGTATACGTCCCAGTTTTTACGACGATTTTACGACAATTATTGAGTAACGACGACGATTTACGACGATTCGGAAATCGTCGCTAATCCGTCCTGAAGCCTGTTTTACATCGATTTTACATCGATTATGTCCGTTGTAAAATGCATGTTTTCTTGTAGTGCGTAAGATAATTCTCACTCACGAGATCGTGACATTTGTCACGGTTAATTTAGATCTTGACATGTGTCAATTTAATATAAAAGGTAAAAATGAATTAAAGTAAATATTAAAAATGTTAAATTAAAAAAAGCAATCTTTAAAAAAGAAAAAACAAGAATATGTAAGAAAAACTTATAATAAAGGAAAGTGACAAAAGAAAACTTAAAATTTTATAATCTACAACCACGACAAACTTAAAAAAAGAAAATTATAAATATATTCTAAACTTAAAAGGAAATTATTAATATACGACCAAACTTACAAATTTATAATCATTTTCATTATGACAAAAGGAAACTTGAAAAAAAAGAAAATTATTAAACCACGATCAAACTCTATATAATAATCTACACCTTTCTAATTTTTAAATATGTACTTCCATCTTTTAATTCTCTTATTCAAATTCTAAACATGATATATGTCAAAGTAATAATATAAACTTTTCAATTGTTAGTTATTTATTTTTTTAAAATACAGAATAACAAAAAAGGAAAAAGAATTGAGTTTTATATAATGAAAACTAATAACATTGAAAAAGTAAAGTAAGAGAAAAAATAAAAATGATCAAATAAAAATAACAAAAAAGGAAAAAAAATTGTGTTTTATATAATAGAAACTAATAACATTGAAAAAGTAAAGTAAGAGAAAAAATAAAAACTATCAATAAAAAGTGTTAAATATAAAAAAAAAAAAAATTAGAAGAAGAAAAATTTGATATCATGTGTTTGGTAATTCTGGAACCCTTTCGTTCATTTAAAAGGATTCTGGAACCCTTTCGTTCACTTATGGGTAATATGAATTAATTATGAATTTTCTTAAATACGAATTACTAAATGTAATTCAGGATAACTAAACGGAATTTTAATTTAGAATCAAACTATACGGGTCATAATTAAAGATATTATCAATTTAAGAATCTAAATATTTTAAAACACATATTGCACAACAAATCAACAAAATATTATATTTTCACTATAAACCTATTACAAATTCAATATATTTAAATCAATAACATTTAAATGAAATCTTATTTCTCATTTAACATTTTGTATATTTCAAAATTTAGTTTACAAACAATTTTACCCAACGCAAAGGTAAAAATCTAGTTAGTTATCGTAAAAGAGATATACCCATTTTACCAATTTATTATTGTAACGGTAAAAGATTACCAATCAGAGCTAAATATTTTCTGTGGCAGCCATCTTTTTGCAACTCGGCAATTCGTGATAAGACATTTTTTTTTTTTTTGTGGGCATCTCTTTAACCATTTATAGACAAAAAACAGTAGACAAAATACGTTTACAAAAGTCAATAGTCTCAATTTAGTGTGAAAGCGATTGTCCACTCTCCATTCAAGATTTCTCAAATCAGAGTCGTTTATTAGAATCTCCTTCTTTATACGTGGCTAGCAATACTCCGAATACGTGTACACTTGCGTACAATAAGTGATAAGAGAGAGAGAGATCATGAGCTTGGTTTTCGCCATTAATGGACAAAGGTTCGAGCTTGACCTCTCCTCCGTCGACCCTTCAACAACTTTGTTAGAGTTCCTTCGATATCAGACTTCTTTCAAGAGCGTTAAGCTAAGCTGCGGCGAAGGTGAGTCCATTTCTTGATTCTCCTTTTCTTCTTCTTCATTTATCTAATTCTGTTGTTCTTGTTTGGTTCAGGAGGATGTGGTGCTTGTGTTGTTCTTCTCTCCAAATACGATCCTATTCTACAAAACGTCGAAGATTTCACAGTCAGCTCTTGCCTCACTCTGCTCTGCAGTATAAACCATTGCAGCATCACTACATCAGAAGGACTTGGAAACAGCAGAGACGGTTTCCACGTGATTCACAATCGATTATCCGGTTTCCACGCTTCTCAGTGCGGTTTCTGCACACCTGGAATGTGTGTTTCTCTCTTCTCTGCTCTCTTAGACTCTGAAAAGTCTAAATCCTCTTCTGAGTTTACTGTTCTTGAGGCAGAGAAAGCTGTATCCGGGAACTTATGTCGGTGTACCGGATACCGTCCGATTGTTGATGCTTGCAAGAGCTTTGCTTCTGATGTTGACATTGAGGATCTTGGTTTCAACTCTTTCTGTAAGAAAGGGGATTCTATGAAGAGTTTACCTCGGTTTGATAGTGAGAAGCGTGTCTGTACATTTCCGGAGTTTCTCAAGGATGAGATTATGTCTATGGATTCTGGAATGTACCGATGGTGTAGCCCGGCGAGTGTTGAGGAGCTTCAAAGGTTATTGGGAGCTTGTAAGGCTAATGGTGATGGAGTTTCTATGAAATTGGTTGCTGGTAATACTGGTACAGGGTACTATAAGGATGAAAGAGAGCGGAAATACGACAAATACATAGATATAACTCGAATACCGGAGATGAAAGAGATAAGAGAAAACCAGAACGGGGTTGAGATAGGAGCTGTGGTAACAATATCTAAAGTTATTGCTGCTCTAAAGGAGATTAGGGTCTCGCCGGGAGTTGAAAAGATGTTTGGGAAACTTGCTACTCATATGGAAAAGATCGCTGCGAGGTTTATTAGGAACTTTGGTAGCATTGGGGGAAACCTTGTAATGGCTCAGAGGAAACAGTTTCCATCTGACATGGCTACAATACTTCTTGCAGCTGGTGCATCGGTTAATATAATGAGCTTGTCAAGAGGACTTAAAAAGCTAACACTGGAAGAGTTCCTTCAGGGATCTCCTCTTGAGGCTTTTGATCTGGTTTTGAGTATCGAAATTCCATTTTGGCATTATGAAACCTCTGAAAGAAACTCTGAATTGCTCTTTAAAACCTATCGAGCTGCACCACGTCCACAGGGAAGCGCTCTGGCTTACCTGAATGCTGCTTTCTTGGCTGAAGTGAAGGATACAAAGGTGATTAACTGTAAATTGGCTTTCGGGGCTTACGGGACCAAACACGCCATTAGGTGTAAGGAAGTTGAGGAGTTCCTCTCTGGGAAAGTAATCACTGAAAATGTTCTGTATGAAGCTATTACCTTACTTGGAAATATCGTCGTGCCTCAAGACGGTACAAGCAATCTTGCTTACAGGTCAAGCTTGGCGCCGGGCTTCCTTTTCGAGTTCTTTCACTCCTTAATAACTCATACTACAGAAAAACCTTCAAATGGTTACCACTTGGATCCGCCAAAACCGTTGCCAATGTTGTCTTCTTCACAACATGTTCCTGTAAACGATGAATTTTATCCGGTTGGTGAGCCTGTTACTAAATCTGGAGCTTCCCTTCAAGCTTCTGGTGAGGCTGTTTATGTGGACGACATTCCAGCGCCCGAAAATTGCCTCTATGGAGCTTTCATCTATAGCACAAAGCCATCCGCACGGATAAAAGGTATTCATTTCAAGGAAAACTCGGTACCTGACGGGGTTCTTGCAGTCATTTCTTGCAAGGATGTTCCTAAAGGTGGACAGAATGTTGGTATGAAGTTTGTATTTAGCACTGAGCCCTTATTCGCAGAGGAGGTCACCACTTTTGTAGGCCAATCCATCGCCCTCGTGGTAAGTCCAATCATGTCTATTATTTTCCATGAGTTTTGAGTTTCATCACCACTGGTTTTAGTAACACATAAAAATTTGCAGGTTGCAGATACGCAGAGACATGCGGATACTGCAGCCAATCTTGCAGTAGTTGAATACGAAACAGAGGATTTGGAACCACCGATCTTATCTATGGAAGACGTGGTCAAGAAATCTAGCCTGTTCGACATTTACCCTTTCTTATACCCACAACAAGTTGGCGACACATCAAAAGGAATGGCTGAAGCTGATCATCGAATTCTCAGCTCAGAAGTATGTAATGTAGTCTCTCCTTCACATTTTTAAAAGATGTATATGTTCAATCTTTATAACTTTGATGTGAAACAGATTAAACTCGGTTCGCAATATTTCTTCTACATGGAGACACAAACAGCCCTCGCAATGCCAGATGAAGACAACTCCATTGTTGTTTATAGTTCATGTCAGACCCCTCAGTACGTACACTCCACGGTCGCTGCTTGCCTAGGCATCCCTGAAAACAACGTCCGTGTCATAACCAGACGTGTCGGTGGAGGTTTTGGAGGAAAAGCTGTCAAGGCAATGCCAGTAAGTTTTCAAAAACTGTCCTCTTTTTCACTCACTTTATACAAGAAATGGACCAAAAATGTCAAAGCTTTCCATCTTCTCAGGTTGCAACAGCGTGCGCTGTTGCTGCTAATAAACTACAGCGTCCTGTGAGGACCTATGTAAACCGTAAGACGGATATGATCATGACTGGTGGGAGGCATCCCATGAAGATAACTTACAGTGTAGGATTCAAATCCACAGGGAAGATCACAGCTTTGGAGCTAGAAATACTAATTGATGCAGGGGAAACTCTTGGACTAAGCATGTTAATGCCATCAAATATCGTAGGGGCGCTAAAAAAGTACAATTGGGGTGCCTTATCTTTTGATTTCAAACTTTGTAAAACTAATCTTCTAAGCAAAGCAATCATGAGAGCCCCAGGGGATGTGCAGGGCACGTATATCGCTGAAGCCATTATCGAAAATGTAGCCTCTAGTCTCTCCTTGGAGGCTGATACCATAAGAAAGATTAATCTCCATACGTATGAGACCTTAGCCCTGTTCTACAAGGATGGTGCTGGTGAACCACATGAGTATACTCTGTCTTCGATGTGGGATAAACTGGGTGTATCTTCCAACTTTGAGGAGCGGGTTTCGACTGTCAGAGAGTTCAACGAGTCTAACATATGGAGAAAACGAGGGATATCTCGAGTACCCACCACTTATCTGGTTTCCATGTTTGCAACTCCAGGGAGAGTAAGCGTTTTGAGCGATGGCACGATCGTTGTTGAGGTCGGTGGAATCGAGCTAGGACAAGGGCTATGGACAAAGGTGAAGCAAATGACTGGTTATGCTCTTGGTTTGCTCCAATGCGATGGAACTGAAGAGCTCGTGGAGAAGATAAGAGTTGTACAATCAGATACATTGAGCATGGTCCAAGGAAACTTTACAGGAGGTAGCACAACATCTGAGGGAAGCTGCGCAGCTGTTCGTCTCTGCTGCGAAACCTTAGTTGAAAGATTGAAACCTCTAAAGAAAACGTTAAAGGAGAAATCCGGTGGTCCAATCAGCTGGAATAACTTGATTTCTCAGGTTTTTCTTCCTAAACTCGCTGCTTTCTTGATCATGCTTCTTGATTTTCATTCTAGATTCTTATGTCCAAACGCAGGCCTATGCTCAGTCCGTGAACTTATCAGCTAGTGACTTGTATACTCCAGAAGAAACTCCCACGCGATACCTGAACTACGGTGTTGCAGTTAGCGAGGCAAGTTCTGGTTTCTTATTTTCTCAGCAACTTTCTGTCCTTGAAAATTTGAATTTGAGTGGTGGAAATGGAGCAACTTTTGGTAATCCAATGGTGTTGATATAGGTTGAAGTAGACCTTGTCACGGGACAAACCACGGTTCTACAGACAGATATCTTATATGACTGTGGAAAAAGTCTCAACCCGGCTGTCGATTTAGGACAGGTAATACGAATAAAGAGAGCCCACAAATTTAAGCAAATGAATCCTTCACCTACAAATCTTTTTTTTTTTGTGATGTCTTCTTCAGATTGAAGGAGCTTTTGTACAAGGACTTGGGTTTTTCATGCTTGAAGAATACATAACAGATTCGGATGGACTCGTTGTGACAGACAGCACATGGACATACAAGATACCGACCATAGACACCATTCCTAGACAGTTCAATGTCGAGATACTAAACAGCGGATGCCATGAAAAACGCGTACTCTCTTCTAAAGGTCAGTCCGTAGTAGACCAAACATTTCAAAAACTTTCAACTTTTTGATCATATGGTGGTTTGTGTAAATGCAGCTTCAGGAGAGCCTCCGTTGCTACTGGCAGCTTCGGTGCACTGCGCCACAAGAGAGGCAGTTAAAGTAGCGCGGAAACAGCTAAGGATGTGGAAAGGTGAGGATGGTTCGGGTTCAATGTTTCAGTTGCCGGTTCCGGCTACAATGCCCATTGTGAAGGAGCTATGTGGCCTAGATATCATTGAAAGCTATTTGGAGTGGAAAATGCGAGTTAACTCAAGATTATGATCAATTTCTACGGTGAAAAATGTACTTGTTTCTTCATGTTTTCTTAAATTTGGAGATTGACATCTTTCTTGTTTTTCCCCCGTTTTTTATTAAGAAAAAAAAATTTATAAATGAAATCATGCTTGATAACAAATACAAAATTATCTTTAAAAGTTAAATTAAAGAACAGATATAACAAAGGAAAATCTGAGCAGTCTACTTGGGGAAAGGAAATGAGGACTGAACAAACTACTTGTGTACGAGGAGAGAACAAAACAACAAGAAGCTCAAATACAAGAGGTCTAGTGAAGCTAACCTTTGATCCCAACAAACACCATCAAGCACAATAGATTTCGAGTTAGATCGTCTCTGACCATATCAATTGATACTACCAGCGACCATTGTTCCCTGGAAACTCGTTATAGTGGTCATAGTGGTGAGCCGGACCATACCTTGAGGGTGCAGGTGCATATCTGTGATCCTGATGATGATGATGGGAAGGAGAAAGATAATAAGGTTGCCACCTTGAAGGCGGATGATCCAAAAGATGCCCACTAGACTCGTATGATGAATTTCTATGGTTTCTACCATATGGTGTGGTCGATTGAGAACCCGGATAATGCCCACCAGAATTGAATGTTGGTGATCTATGGTTATGACCCATATATGTAGTGGGTAACCTATGATGGTTATGACCCGATGGTGTAATAGGAGATCTCCGCCTCCTGATATTCCCTCTTTGGAAAGAATCTTCTTCCAAATCCTCTATCATCCAACTGCCTCTCTGTATTGGTTTCTGTGGTGTAGTTTGGGGATGATCTCCTTTATGTGTTTTCTTCTTCTTCATCTTCCCGTTGGATTCACGGGGAGTAGACTTGTGTTCCGAGTTTTCTTTATTTTTCTTCTTCTTCATCTTTCCGTTGGATTCAAGGGGAGTAGAATTGTGTTCCGAGTTTTCTTTATTCTTCTTCTTCGCCTTTCCGTTGGATTCACGGGGAGTAGAAATGTGTTCCGAGTTTTCTTTTTTCTTCATCTTCCCGTTGGATTCATGGGGAGAAGTGTGTTCCGAGTTTTGTTTATTTCTCTTGCTCGATTTGTGTGATGGTGTAGATGTCTCGCGGTTCCTCTTAGAAACCTACATGTAGAAAAAAAGGAACGCTGAGTCATAACATGAAAGAAAAAGGAAAGAATTGAAAAGCTCAAAGCACCAAATGGAGAGAGAGATAGAGCCTACCTGGGAGGAATTCGGGCATTCACGAGCAAAATGTCCCGCTCCATTACATCTGTAGCATAAACTCGGTGAATCTCTGCCATGTGAAGTGCTAATGCTGGACGAATTCGGGCATTCACGTGAGAAATGCCCTTCTTCCCCACACCTAAAGCATGAACTGGCAGAATCTTTTTCAGTGCTTTCCTCATAGTACCTACCACATGCCTAAAGAGAAAATCTACTTTAGTCAGATAACGAAGTCTGCATCACTATTTTAACTAAAATGAGAATAGATCAGTTCTGTTTAGAGGCGCATACTCAATCGACAGTGTGGATGATTCAAAATCAGAATGTCAACAACTTACCAGTCCAATGTGACCCAGCTGACCACATCTGTAGCAAGACACAGCCCATGATGGTGAGTTACCCGGTTCAACACAGCATAGATGGCCAAAGCTTTTACAGACATAGCATTGTATATCCTGGTCAAAGTAAATATGGTAAGATAGCATTATCATTCGTCTGATCTACAATATAATCCAACTATACTAAAGCAATCAGAAAACAACAGAAGATGCGGAAAAGAAATCATAAGCAAGAGTATTAAAGTTTCATGAAAACGAAGTTACCTTCAAATCATCCTGAGAGTACTCATACTTGCACAAAATCATGTCATGTCCAGAGTCTCCACATCTTAAACATACGGCTGTTTTAGATCCGCTTTTGTACTTATCCGGACAATCTTTTGCTCGGTGGCCACCTTTTTTGCAAATATAACAATCGTGTCCCTATAGAAACAAGGAAAAATTCACTCAGCAACACTATGCAATAACTTGATTAGTCGTCCTAAATCTGCCATGCTAACCACATAACTACACTCAAACACTTCTGCGAGCTTATACATAAGCCTTACAGAGTATATTGGCGAAAAGAAACGCGAGGCAGCTACATAAAAGGTCAACCATTAAGCTTAAAACCGCACCTTTGAACACTGCTTTGCACCATGTTCCAAACTCCCGCATATAAAGCAAGGCTTCCTACGTTTGGAGGGAGTTGGACAGTTGACAGTTATATGACCTTGCTCTCCACAACTATAACAGCTCACCCAACCAGCATCAGGTGGGTCAAAGTACCTCGCTCCACGCTGATAACACAAGACCCAACAATGTTCATCACAGAGAGACGTATACAGTTTTGGATTCCACAAAAAAAAGTGGCAGATAAAGAACAGTGATTTCAACTCACAAGAAGCTTTTTTAAAACCATATTGCTAGATGTTTCTCCAGCTTTTGGTTCAGCAGATCTCTCAACCTCAACCTCATCATCACCATCTTTCCCTTTTGTTAATTTTTTCACCATTTTATCCTCATTTTGGTCTTTTGAAACAATGGACTGATACAATTTAGGAAAAACCGAAGAGCATTAAACACAAGCATCAAAATTTCCTAAACAAATAACAGATTTCAAGTCAAAAACAACTGATTTTAAAGTTATACAGAGAAGAGAATCGTTCATACTGACAATTTCGTGGGCATCTTCTGGATTGGTTCCCTTCATCTTCTTACTACCCTTTGAGTTTCCTCCATTGACAATCACAGTACTTACTACACCAGAACCGCAGAGATCCAACATACTTGTCTCCTTCGAATCATCGGAATCACGCCTCGATAACGCTTTCTCTAATATCTTCAAGCTAAGATCTTCATTACCCTCCTCATCGTCTTTCCCGTCGTCTTCGTCGGAGCCATCTCTAATGGCTACTGGATCTTCTTCACTGTCCTCGTCTCCTCCGTCATCAAAAATAATTTTTTCATCGTTACGTTTTGGCATGACGAAAGGATCAAAACCCTAAATCCAATTTCTAAACCTAGAAACCGGATTGTGCGGCTTAGTCGGCCAAGGTTTCGGATGATTCGGTTCAGAGATTGGAATTTATTTATTGTGTCAACTGGTTTTTGTGATACGGCGGAGGAAGAAGAAGATTAGGTAGGGTTTGTTTTTTTGTTGGTTTTACTATTTTACCCCTGAAATAAGGTGAACTAAAGGGAAATAGTATTAATCAGCAATAAGTGCAACGGATAAAATTTTCAAATGACTTGCGTTATCAAAATTCTCAAAAAACCCGTTATTAAAACTATTTTGTTTTTGATTTTTTTTTCGAAAAATCGTTAAAAAAACGGTCTCATCCTTGGAAATTTTTTGTTACTAGGCCAATACCTGAGCATACGCGCGAGTTTTTTATTTATATATTTTGTTTTTAGTAACATTTTAATATTGATTACTGTTTGTGTATTCAAGTATTATGTTTCTTTTTTCCCAATATTTTACCCACCCAATAGTAATATTGGATTGTTGAAGATACTGTATCATCTTCCCTTCCCAAGACAACGATTTATCCAAAATCATTGACATTAATTTATAGAATCTTATAGTAATTCGTTTTAAAAAAGGTTTGAAAGTCCCATGTCAAATATGAATTCCTGATGAAAATGAAAAGAAAACATATAATTTCCTTAATGCTAAAGTAATTCTTAACAAAAACGTAGACGGTTTTACTAAAGAACATAAAAAAATAAAACTTTTACGAATAAGGTGAAACAAAGAATACATAAATAATCTATATACCTTTAATCTCAGAATAATACTCGATGAAGCAGTATTAGATCGAAACATTCCACTCAAATAAAAACCAGACATAATCTTAACCACTCAAATGATCATTTGTACTTTTTATGAATGTTTAGGGGAATAAGTTAGGGTCACTCTGTGAGGTTCTTGATTGGAAGATGATCGTGTCTATGCGGAAGTTGTGGCCGGATGTCATCTTGAAACCATAATTTTTTTAGATAAAGACGCATACTCCAATCATATACAAATTTTATGGATCAAGTACGAATTCTCTCAGCGAAAGTAATGCATATAAATCCAAAGAAACTTAATTAAAGCAAAATCTTCGGTCCAATTTTACATGTTTGAAAAAGCTTTATTTTGATGAACAAATACTTTCATGTTTCATTTGTTCTCTAACTGATTTTGCATTATATAGTTGTGAGTCCTAGCGTCTCGTACAACTCGGACATGTGGCAGCCTTAGAAGCCAACAACAATGGTAGAGCCTATAAGCTCTGGTTTACAAAAAATTATCAAAACACCATATCAAACTTAACTACAGTTTGAGTTTTCTATTATCATCGGTTTGTTATTGGCCACCAAGTTCTGGTGACCTAAAATCCAAAAAATTATAAAATAAAAAGCGAGAGAGATAAAAAAAAAGACGTAAGAATGAGAGCATGCGAGGTAGAAGTTTCAGTAAAGCGCGAGAAAGCGAAGGAAGAGACCCAATACTTCAACTGCAATAGATTTTCCTCTTTTATGTCTATGGAGTTATGTTCAAGAGCATCTTGCACTTAAATACCACTGAGCAAATGAATCTGGAAAAAGTGATCTACGTATACTCAATCTACATAAGGAGAAGAAGCTAAGGTCCTTGTATAAAACATTTCATCAGTAACCTCCAACCGAGAAACTGGCATGATTCCAGCCAAAGCAGCACTGCCTAGGAAAGTAGACTGAAACCTCACTCCTTCCTCATCACTAAACGTCTAGACTTTATTCTTCCACGACACCAGAAAGATAAATGCCTGAAAACAAATTCAGAGGCCCTAAATCCTCCCCAAGAAGATTTCCCCATCAACAAAGACACATACATACAAATATGAATCTATATGTATATAGAGAGAGACATCTTTGTTGACATTGAAGGTTCGCATATCTACCCTTAAGCTTCAAACATTCCCTGTAGCTATTTTGATATTCCATGCAAAGCATATAGGAATATAATAATCTTTCTTGAGATTTCGTGTATGACATAAATCTAAAATCTCAATAGCACCTTGAGTTCTTGGCAGGTTTTTTTGGCTTATATGGAGCCATAACTGCATTTCTAGTACCGTTCCAGTGTCTTGAGCATGCTGAAAGAAAAGAACAAAAGAGGATAAGAAGATTATGCAATTGACTTAGGAGACAAACCTATAACTCATCATAAACAAGAAACATGAGACGTATGTGTGTCTCCATGTTTCTATACCTGAGCTCCTCATGACACACAAAGACAAAAGAAATTGTGCACTTAAGTAATCAATAAGATATAAGCTCTTTCAACGTTGCATGCATCGATTGTGATACAATCATTAAAAAAAACGTAAAAAAGGATATGGATAAAACATACCAATATACCATATGGAGGTCACGTAAATTGATCCTACAAAATGTTTTTTCGTTTCCATTATAATCACTGATCATATGAACACACTCTTTTTGAAATTATCTTAACCTAGGATGACCACATGTACCTTTACAAGGTAAACATAGTGCTGATAGTTCTCAAATCAAGTCCATGATTATTTACCTCCATAAAACAAAACACCTAGATTTTCTTTAATCTCCTCAAAAGAAATGTAGGTCAAAATTGATTTCACATTAAGGAGTTTAGAGGTTTTACCTGATGTTCATGTTGGAGAGGTCTGATTGGTCCTTTACAAGCTTGTTATTTCCACCTAATGTAAACCTTACGCACGCTAATGTAGAGGCCTACGAACTGGATTCACCTCCCAGAGAACCAACGCTCTCGTCTCGGTCTTTGAAGATATTTTATTCCTTCAGAATTAGTGAAACCTAAGAGATAAACGAATCATGTAATTGCAGAAAACTCAGCCGAGTAGAAGCAGTATGAAGATTCGATTGGGAAAGTATATACATGTGTTTCTTAACTTTATATCCATGAGTTAAATCGTAATCGGATCGAGATCTAGCAGGAGGAGCTATCACTAAGTAGTACATATCGAAAAATATATGCGAAACAAATACCTGTATGACATCTGCAAAACAAATACTTCAANTTTTTTCGTTTCCATTAGAATCACTGATCATATGAACACACTCTTTTTGAAATTATCTTAACCTAGGATGACCACATGTACCTTTACAAGGTAAACATAGTGCCGATAGTTCTCAAATCAAGTCCATGATTATTTACCGCCATAAAACAAAACACCTAGATTTTCTTTAATCTCCTCAAAAGAAATGTAGGTCAAAATTGATTTCACATTAAGGAGTTTAGAGGTTTTACCTGATGTTCATGCTGGAGAGGTCTGATTGGTCCTTTACAAGCTTGTTATTTCCACCTAATGTAAACCTTACGCACGCTAATGTAGAGGCCTACGAACTGGATTCACCTCCCAGAGAACCAACGCTCGTCTCGGTCTTTGAAGATATTTTATTCCTTCAGAATCAGTGAAACCTAAGAGATAAACGAATCATGTAATTGCAGAAAACTCAGCCGAGTAGAAGCAGTATGAAGATTCGATTGGGAAAGTATATACATGTGTTTCTTAACTTTATATCCATGAGTTAAATCGTAATCGGATCGAGATCTAGCAGGAGGAGCTATCACTAAGTAGTACATATCGAAAAATATATGCGAAACAAATACCTGTATGACATCTGCAAAACAAATACTTCAATGATTGAATACGTCGAAAAGATCTGAAACTCGATCTTATTTGCTTCTTCCTCCTCATAGCAAGTCGATTTTCTTCAGCACGAACACCGAGATTGAGGAACAGAAAATAGTGGTTTTTGAAATCGGATTGGTGAAATTTTTATTTGGTAAACAGGATTGGTGAAATTTCTTAGATGATGAAGCCTAAAAACCGACTTAAATGCTGCTGTTAAACTTGCAAGGGGAGATGAAGAGAACGTAACGAAAGTGAAAGCGTTCGAGAGGAAGGTTTAGGATTTTTTGGGACACGTGTCCTCTCCTAGTGTGATGATGTGTCACAAAACTGGAGAGAGCTCACCTTGATTTATATATATGATTTACGAACACAATCGGTCATATCCAACCCAAACCTACAATATCCAAAATCCGATGAAATCGAGTCAAATCTTGAATAAACCCCTAAAATTGTTGATCTACTTGTGATAAAAAAAAATCCAAACAATCCATCATTTTCTCCTAAAATTTTCGAAAGACTCCACTTGTATTCCCTCGTAGTTGGGTACAAAAAGGTATAACTAAGACGATTCCAACTAAGACCGAATCAACTCTAAATCATGTTCATTCTTCTTCTTCCTCTAGTTTCTTTTTGTGTTTCGTATCTCTGATTTATACTTTTCTGGGTTGCACGACTACTGAATGAAAGTTCGAATTTTGATTAGTGATCTATTTCAGAATTTTTGTGTAGAATTAAATTCAATTTTTTGTAGGGTATCCTTTTGTGTAAAATGGAATTAAATTTTGTGTAGAATGAAATTCGATTTTGTGTAGAATAAAATTCGATTTGTGTGTCTTCTATTCGGTTGCTAATGGAGTGTGTTGTAACTTCCTAGAATTATGGCCCTAACAAAGAACCCATCTTATGTCGAAGGAAATGAGAGTCATCCACCGGAAAGTAATGAAAATGAGAGGGATGAGAGTCATTCTCCTCCTCCACCGGTAATTAATGAAGAGTCGAGTCCAGAGAACATCAAAGAAGAAGGAGAAACTGCAAATAACAACAGGGAGGAGGGAAACCAACCATTGTAACCTGAGAAGATGTTCTTTGGTCCCACTGAGTATAACAAGGCAATCAAGTTGGGAACAATGTGTTATATCCATAAAGCAGTGGAGAAACTAGAGTCTCTAGAACTTAAACCCGGCAAGATGAGCTGGTTTACAGAGACCCCGCAGTTCAAGCATTTTTGGCACATGCATAGGGACGCAAACCATAAGATGATGGACATGTGGATGTTTCTTCTTCGGACGGTGATATATCATGGTTTTTACCCGTTTTTAACCATGATATATGTCTTATTTATAGAGTTTTTCTAGTATTTTGGAGTCTTTTCGAGCCTTTACAGGTCTAGGTACGTTTGGAGCTGAATTGGAGCATTTTGGAGACAAGCAAGGATCATGTAGCTGAAGAGTCGACACAAAAGCTTGGTATCGATCGATACCACTTATGGTGTCGGTCGATACCCATCGCATGAAGAGAAGGATCACGACTTTTTACAAGTCTGATGAAATTGCACCTTGGCCCAGAAGACTTTACTAATTACAAGAAGCCCTAGAACGTGTTTTATGATTATAATTAGGTTTTTCAGCCACTTTGGTTGGAACGTATTAATTTACTTTGGTTTTCTGTGAGAGAGTTTTCTGAGGGAGACAAGTCTGAAACTCTGTTCGTCCGAGAGAAGATTTCGAACCCTTGTTTACTCTCATCTTATTTATTTATTTCAGAGATTTATTTAGTTATGTTTATTGTTTCAATCTCCATGTCTGAGTAGATCTCCTGTTAGGTTTAGGGTTCTCATAAGGGATTTCATTGAATGCTAGGTTAATTAGTTGGTTAAGATTAATAATCTGAATTAGTTCTTCACCTTAGGTTGTTTTTAAAGCTAATTCTAGACTGATCACCTGGAACTTAGATCTTAGGTTAATCGATTCGGCACGACAGTGCAATTGATAATCTGATAGAATCTAGGGTGAGCAAAATAACTATCTGCAAAGAGATTTGGTTTAGTTGTTTTGTGAACAGATCAAACCTGGACTTAAAGCTAGTTTAATCTTAGAATTCTAAATCTCTTTGCAAATACCTCTGAAGTCCCTCTGAACTGCTCCCAGAAAGCTTGCACGTCAGGGATCTGTGAGGGAAGATCAACCCCTCTGAAGTCCCTCTGAAAGCCATAGATGTCGCAGAGATCTGGGAGTGGCAACCTATACCTCACTCCTCGAATCAGAAAGGTCAGAGTGCCCTCCTGTGCGTCCCTGAGAATCTCATCTCTATAGTAAACACGAACTGTCGCCAGGAACTGACGTACCAAGTCTGGGAAGAGGTCATACTGCTGTGTTGGCATAGTACCCATACCAATCCTCCCAATCAGACGCTAGAGCTCACAGTCGAGACCCAAGCGACACATCGTGATCCCGTCAATAAACCGAGTGGTCTGCACATCCACGTTCTGCCACGCATTGTAGTGCAGCGTGTCATAATCATCCCATGTCTCAAATATAGTCATGTAGATGCAATCCTCACTCTCAGAAACCTTCTTGTGAGTTCCATCCCAGATTCTCGTAGAAGGAATCTTCGTCTTCTCATCCCTCCTAGGCCAGGGAGGCCTACATGTGATACCAGGAGCCATAGGAGAGACATGTGTAGAAGGGGGTGGTGAGGATGGTGGCATGTGTGGTGCAGGGATGTCACGCAGTGAAGTGTGGGGAAGGGTAATATCTACTGATGCTCCTGTGATCCTCACCCTGTAGCGGTTGTTGGCGAGGCAAGCCTTCACCAATCCTCTACGCCACTCAGTACCATCAAATATCTCAACACGGGACAGCAAAGCATACTCATTTGGAGGTGGGTTAGAGCTCGATGCATCATCTTCCCGTGTTCTCTTGCGTGTAGAAATCTGCAATCAAAGACAACAACGCAACAAGGAATAAGCTCCAAATCCAACATCCAACAACACAGCAACAATCACCAACATTCCATCCAAAATTCCATCAAAACCCGCAGGGTATCGACCGACACCATTTGGGTATCGATCGATACCCTGGCGATTTCACGATCCAGAGTTTCAAAATTCCATGCATTGGTTTTTGGGCAAAGGTATTCCCTCCAAAACCTGAGGGCTTGAACCCTCCTTGCTGAAAGTTGTTGTTGAAGTTTCGGTTGTTGTTGTATTGATTTCTCTGACCCTGAAAACCAGAACCACCAATGTAGTTAACATCCTCTACCTCATTCTCATTGAAAACCTCGACATCATCAGCAAAGTGAATAGCTTTCTGCTGCTTGCCCATCAACAAATTATGCACCGAATCCAGCTTCGCATGCACCTCAGCAATCTGTGAACCTTCCATACCACCAGCTAGCTTCATACGCTCCATGTCAGCACTCTTGGTTCTATTGCTAGACGCAAAATTCTCAATCAGTTGGTAAGCATCATCAGGATATTTGGTAAAGAAGTTTCCATTGCTCGCAGAGTCCAACGCCATCTGGTATCTCCAATCAATCCCTCTGAAAAAGAAACTTAGCAATTGGACCATAGTGTACCCATGATGTGGACAATCCCTCTGATACGATCTGAATCTCGCCCAAGCAGCCTTGAAAGCCTCAGTCGTTCCCTGAGAAAACTGGGAAATCTTGTTCCTAAACTCTTCTGATCTCGCATCGTCATAAAAGTTATTCAGGAACGCAGTCTTAGTCTCATCCCACGTAGTCTATGACCCAGCTGGTAATTGCTTGAGCCAATAAGAAGCATCCCCACCAAGAGAGTATGGGAAAAGCTTACAGAACAGGTAGTCGTAAGACACTCCATTGCATTTGATGCTAGAGACCAAATCCTCGAACTTCTCAATATGATCCATGGGGTGTTCATTAGAAAGACCATGAAAAGTGTGCTGACCCACAAGAGTGTAGTATGCAGGCTTCAGCTCAAAGTTGTTTTCTGAAAGGCAGGAGGACAAATCGCTGATCGATTTGCGTAGAACTGATCAGGTCTGTTGCATTCACCAATTGTTCTACCACGCTCAACCGCAGCGTTCTCAGCATTTACAACAGCTAGAGGGGCAATAACGTTCCCATCTCCATCAAGTCTTTGCCCTCTCTCATTGCACAATTGACCCTCTCGGTCTCTGAAAGTACCAGCCTCATCCTGAATCAAAACCACTGGGTTGTTGTTCATCTTTGCTTTTTTGAGTGTGCGTTCCAAATGTGCTAGCTGCTCGTTTGACAGATCAACTAGCTGAGTGTTCTTGTTTCTCCTGGTTTCTCGATTAGGCATGCAACCTGAAACACAAAAGATCAAGAACGTAAGTAACCGGAAAAAACGCGATGGGTGTCGACCGATACCACTAGGGTGTCGATCGATACTCAACGATTTAGTCGAAATTCTAAGCTAAAATCTAATGGCTAAATTGAGTCCCCGGCAACGGCACCAAATTTGATATGCTCAAATTAATACCCTATAAGTACTAAAGCAGTTGTTGTAGTATATGTAGGGGTCGAACACAAGAACTCCAGAATTCACGCAATAGATTATATAGATTCGAATTAAGCTAAACCAAAAGATGTAATTGAAAGTAATGCGTAAATTAAAAGTGTTGTAAGTCGATTGGAAGAAAGATAGGCTTAGGGTATTTCTCAGAAATTCAATGAATGTAGATAAACTGACTAATAAGATTCAGATTCAGCGCGGTTCTTCAACTCAAATCACTGAGGTATAGCTAACCAACTCTCGTTGCGAAAACTATCTAAGTCTAAATCCTAGAATTCCAAATCTCTTTGTGAATCCTAAAGTCTAAACCAGCTTTTAGTTCAGGTTTGATTTGTTCACAAAACAACTAAACCAAATCTCTTTGCGAATAGCTATTTTGCTCACCCTAAGTTCTATCAGGTAATTAATCGCACTCTCGTACCTAACCAATTATCCTAAGATCTAAGTTCTAGGTGATCGGGCTAGAATTAGCTTTGAGAACAACCTAAGGCGAATAACTAATTCAGATGGTGAATCCTAATCATTCAATTAACTTAACATTCAGAAAAGACCCTTATGAGAACCATGAACCTAACAAGAGAACTACTCAGACATGGTAATTGAAACAATAAACATAACTGAAATAATACTTAGATAAATAATAAAAAGTAGAGTAACAAGAGGGTTCGAAATCTTCTCTCGGACGAACAGAGTCTCAGACTTGTCTCCCTCCGAAAGCTCTCTCACAAAACTCAGAATATAATAGAATAAGTTAGACTTAAAAACCTAACTTAAACTCCTAAAACACGTTCTGGACTTAATTGTAAATAATAAAGTCTTCTGGGCAATTTTGCAATTCTTCAACTCTTCATAAAAGTCGCGACTTGTGTCTTGCTGCAGTGAGTATCGACCGATACTAGGGTAGTGTTGATCGATACTGAGGCTTCATATCGGGTACTCAGCTACACGAACTTCTGCTTTGCTCCAAAATGCTCCAAAATGCTCCAAAAAACTCCAATATCTCCAATTATGCTCCAAACGTGCTAAAACCTGTAAAAGACTCTAAAACACTACAAAATAGTAGAAAGACTCTATAAAACGAACTTATATCATGGTTTAAAAGAGGTAAAAACCATTATATATCTTAAATCGAAACAATAATTGATCTAAAAATTAACTCAATGAAACAACAATGCTGAAGAATCTCTCTTTGGATTAAAACAATATAAAAGAAGAGAGGAGAACTAAACATGTTGATTTTGTTATCTCTATCAGAACAACGAAATCAAGAAATTAAAGACCAGTATATCATCACATTAAAAATGCTAGATATCTCTCTAACCTGTCAGTAAACAATAGTAAACAATATGGAAAATTAACATAAAAAAAAAGTAGGAGGCCGGTGGCAATAAGTATGAGATTCAACAAAGATGAAAGCCATCAAACAATTCCCCACGATCATACAGTAAAGTGTAACATGTCCATAAATCTTACATCTGCTAGACATTGGGAGCGATGATCTTTCCAAAAAAAAAAACGATGAAGCTGAACAGTGGGAGCGATGATCTTTCTCACTAAGTTGTGCTCGGGTTACTACATTGTGTTGGGGTCACTAAACTGGAGTTCGTGATCAGAAATCTGTTGAGGAAATTGTACCGGCAAGCTGGTTCATATTAAAATTTAATAGCTCTCATGTAATTTCATCAATGATTCGAAACCTCTTTTGATTTCCAACCTGGCGAATATTCAAACTTTTGATAGAGCATTAACGATATATACGGCGAAATCCCAAAAAACCATCATGATGATCAATTCGTACATTGGATTATATAGTATGGAGTGCGTTTGCATAAACTCAAAGTTACTGTTAAATTTATAATATAATACTGTGGCGTCATGTATTAATGATTATGATAGCGGAATAACGTCAAAAAATGTTTTTATAGAAATGGAATTTTAATAGTTTAGTATTATGATTTTATGATAGTTTAGATTCTATATTGCAAAAAGATTGCAATTATCCTTGAATTGAACCAACGTGTTTCCAGGTTAATAATTGGAACCAATTTTGTGTTCTTGCTTTCGCTCTTCTCGTGGTCAAAGACTCAAAATTTTAACATTTAAACTATAAGTGCTCGAATTTGCTTTATTTTGGTAATGAGTGGTCGATAACATAATTCTTTTTTAAATAATTCTTTATCATGCAACAAAGCTTTACTCTCTAATATCAATGAGAACAAATTTTACTGTAACTAAATCGTCCAACAACCGAAGCGTTTGAATTCTTCTTATCCGCTGTTTTGATTAATGACCACTCTGAAACAGTTAAATCCAAAAGTCACTCCCTCATCATCTCATGTTTACTTTTTTTTTTAAATTCGTTTTCTACCTAATTGTTAACTGACGAATTCGTTTTGATTAATGACGAATTGTTAACTACCTAATTTTCGTTTTCTTCTTTTTTCTTTTGGATTTTTTTCAACCTAAAAAAAACTTCGCAAGACTAATATCGTGATGTTCTCATTTGACCGTATAAAGAAAATCTACATATAACTCTACTCAGAAAAAAACGAAGCAATATTTCTTTTAAAAGGATGCACTAACTTAAGAAAAAAAAATACTTTGAAGGAATCTATTTAAAGTACATGTTTAAGTTACCAAAAAGCATCATCAATAAACTATGTTTAAATACAAAAACTATCTAATGATATACATTGTTGCAGCATGATTATTGCTTTCTCCTCATCCCCATCAATCATCATTACCATTTCAGCAAGAAAAAGAAGAAATCTGAGAGCATTATCACTTGTTCCTGTTGTTCTTCTTAAGAAATCAGAACCTCGTTTCCCGCACGCTTGATACGTGCCTGGTTTAACTAAGCTTCAGGTTTTAATATTTATAACTTTGAATGTCTGCAAGTGCACATATGTACGATGTAATATTTTAGGTATTGATCCACATGGAGAGAACGCTTTTCTGCGAAACATCAGAAAAAGAATTAGTAAGGAAGTCTAAAACGAAAAATGGGTTTTTATAAAGATTTTTGGTGTCACAAATTGTAAAGTACGTAAAAAGGAAAAATCGCTTGTAAAGTAAAAGGAGAAATTGAATTGAAAAGCAATAGAAAAATCGGTTGTAAACAATAATAAAACGATGTTGGGTCGACATGGATATCTCCGGAGAATGTTCGATACAAAGCACGGTAACAAACCTCTTTAGTAAAATCGATTCTAGCAACTCTACGAACTGGAACACGGATTTGTGTATAGCCTACTGTCGTAGCACTACACACATATAGCTTAACAACTATCTATAAGAAAGAGCTCTAGAAATCGGCTAGGGTTTTACCTTGTGAAATCCTTATCGAACATAAAATTCCCCTATGGTAATCCCTTTAAACCCAACGATTAAACTACTCGCACATACTAGAAATAAAAGAGGGTTCTTGGTTTTAAGAACGATGTCCGGAGAAAAACTCTTCACCAAACTCTAAGAGTATCGAACAAAAAGTAAAGAGAAAAAAGTAAGACCAAAACTAATCTAAAATGGTGTAAAAGCAAGCACAATAGGTCATACAAAGGCACACGAAATTGGGTCTCTAAAACACATATTTATAGGTTTTCTCTTCTGCTTTCGTTGGTCTTTATGGTTTTAAGTTGACGTGATTTGAACGGGCCTTGCAATTGGGCTTACGGGCCGAAACTGGCTTGGCTGCGGGTCCATGGACTCTGGCCGCGGCGAAACACACCTTGACCGCGGGTGGAGCTCTCCTGGTGATATACTCTTATATTGCATGTTTTAGCATACATTTGACTTAGAGTTTTGTGTCATTTACATGCATAATCATGGTTTTATCTTGCATTTAGGTCTCATTTAGAGTTTAGGACGTTTGCATTAGGTCATAGTGAGTTCTTGCATGTTTTGGAGTATTTTCTAGGTGTTTTGGAGACAATAGATGATGTTTGGAGTTATGGAGCATAAGAGAGGGAAGAGTCCGTCCGGAATGTCCGCAAGAATGGGTCGGATGAAGAGTTTCCAGTCCGATGCAGCTTTAATGGTCTTCACGGAAGTTAGCTGTCTACAGGATTTTGAATCAAGTCATTCGGATGAGTGGTTTGGAAGATATGGCTGATTTTCTAAGGCGTCTCCGTCTGGCCGCGAACCCATTGCACCATACCGGACCAATCTTGTCCGGAGTCACTGTCAGGTGTTCAACCTCCGCTTGGACAGGGTCTACACCGGCCCACAACACCCCTCCAAGTCCGTCCGGTGTTCAGCTCCTTTTCGACCAGGGTCTACACCGGCCCACAATACCCCTCCAAGTCTGTCCGGTGTTCACCAGCCGAAGCAGTCCAAAGTACAATAAAGATCGACTCAGACGAAGGCCTTCCCGTTATAGTTGGCTCTTGACCCCTTGATCAAAGTCATAGGGAATTGAGTTAGCTTCATAATGGCGTTGGTTTGAGGTCATTCGGACTTGTGGTTTGAGAGATATGGCCAACTTACTGATGCTATGTCCGTCTGGCCGCTCAACCACACGCCTTCAACGTCGAAACTTGCTCACACCGGACCACCACACCGGACCAAAATGGTCCGGTCCTTAACCCAGAAACTTTGTCAACCCAAAATGAACCGGGTCGATACCCGGTTTGTCCCGGGTCGACCCGGTCCGACCCCACTTGCCTATATAAGCCAAAAACCTAATTTTTCATATCTTATCTCATTTTCTAAGATCAAAAACGTGTTCTTGATATTTCTTAGAGGATTTTGGTGGTTTTGTAAGAAATATCTTGATTTGAATGAGAGATTAAGTCATATCTTCTTTCTTAATCATCTTTTACTCATTAATTATG